>ML378607.1:46599-110663 GCA_005239525.1 Nicotiana knightiana
ATATATATATATATATATATATATATATATATATATATATATATTTATTTATGCCTTAAGACTCCTTTTCCAGAAGCTCACACGTCTTAGTACACACATGATCTGTTGGAGACCTTACATTTAATCATCATAAGCATGATGCAAAAATGAGTTCTTCTAAATCAACTCTTCCACAGTTGCATTCAATCCCTTACCAACCGTCTATCTAGATGTTTATGAATAAGATAGAGTTTAGTAAATTGAGTTCTTACAACTGAGCTCTACCACACGATCTATAGTAATAAGAAAGAGTGACAGTCATAAATGCCCTGTAGCCTCCAACTTATAAAGGCGGTGCACAACACACCCATAAACAAGACTCTATTAGACACGGCTTGTAGACTTCCTAGGAAAGAATTACTCTGATACCTTTAATTAACGACCCAAACCGATAGGCCGCGACGGGCACCCGATACCTTACTCAACCGAGTACCAACATAATGTATCTTTTCGTATCATGCTATCATAGTTAAATGAGATGCAAAGGCTTCCATGGGATAACTAAAATAAAACATGTAATACCAACTTATACATAAGGCACACGGGCCTATAAGACCAAAATGATCATTTGTACACTGAACATAGGCCGACAAGGCCATACAATCTTTTACGTACATGACATATGTCTACAAGCCTCTAAGAGTAGATAAATACCATAAAGGTCCGGACAGGTCCCACCATACTAAACAATACGCGTCCAAGTCATACTAACAAAATAGGTAACTCCGGAGCACCAACATCTTCCGCTGAGTTGATAGCCTACTTGGAGGACTCTCGACCTGTCTATCGGGACCTGCGGGCATGAAACACAGCTTTCCTAAGCAAAAGGGACGTTAGTACGAATAATGTACCGAGTATGTAAGGAATGAAAATTAGTAAAGAATATACATGAGAGAAACATGGAGTAAAAGCCTCGATATGTAAGTCTGAATAGCTCTGTGAATCATTTAATATTTATAATGTCATGCTTATGTGTATAAATTCATACCATGCATAGGTATATGCGTACATAACATCATCAAGCATCTGAGGGCATCCCATCATATCATCTCGGCCACTGTGGGGAAATTATCAACGTATACCAACTGATCAGGTGGTGGTGCTTATATAACCGCGTAACCTTTTCTCATATCCCATATTCATATATATATATATATATATATATATACACATATATAAATCCATCTAGTCATGGGTGAATGTACATTTATAAATGAATGCAATGCATGAGAAGTACGTCAATAAAATCTCTCGGAATGTCATAAGACCATTATGCCTCTGATTAATATCATGAAATAAACTTTATCATTCTACGTATTTTCTAAGAACAATGAACAAATGATAGAATAATAAGACATACGGGGAATCAAGAATATAGTAACCTCTAGTTTTTCTATGAATAGAGTCATTTATGGAAGTTGTGCATTTTATCATTTCATTTGTATCATATGGATCATGCCAAAAATAAATAAGGAATAGCCTTAAAATACCTGAGCGGATTCTCTTGACAATCCTTTCAACACACGTCAGTTGCGACAAATCATGTAACGGCGGATCGAAGTAGGGAAAACTCCGTATGATATTATTGAGAAGGTTGCACCGTACTCCCTTAGAATTGCAATTCTCAAGTTGCTAAATAGTCTTTTATGAACTTTGTAGCAAATTACATTGCTAACACTTTGAATGAGTTTGCGAAGCATTCTTTGACATGTAGAAATTCAAAAATGAACTAGAGAAGTTCTCTAAACCTTTGGGAGTGGGCCCCACTTTGTGGCTTAGTTGGACAAACACTTCTCCAAATTTTGCCACCTTTTGTGTGAATTTAAGAGTCACATTTGGGCTTTAATTAAGACCCCTTGCGCTGTCACGTTAAGAGCTTCTCAAGTTTATCAAAATTAATTAAGCCCTTATCTTAATTAATTTATTAAGCCCCCACTAATCTAATAATTAACCAATTACCCACATAATTAAAAATTATCCCAAATTACTTAAAATACTACTTACTTTTAGCATACTTTATACACCACACTATCATGGTCATGTGGTACATTGTATGGCACTAGTCTATAAATGCCGGATATTATAGCTTGGACCGTATTTTATCTCAAAAACTTTCAACGGAACTCATTTTTTATGATTTGTTCACCCTCTAACCTTCACAAATTTACTTATCACTTGTCTTGAAATAGAATAATACTTATAATCTCAAAATAATCTCATTCCCGAACTTACGCCTATTAACTTACAATGAAACTTTAACGTAGGAAAATGCGGGATGTAGCATCTCATTTCTGAGCTTATATCAATTTACTTATGGCGTACTTCCACGTATGAAAACATGGAGCGTAACAGAGTGGTCTGATGAAATCTACCCCTCCTGAGTCTGGGACAATCTCTTATGATGTGCCTAGTATCACCACACTCATAACAACCCCTCTGCGGGCATGGCTACTCATAATGAGTCAGTGCCGGATAACTGGAATGACCACTATAGGAATCCTGTGCTGGTGGTGCACTAAAAGATGATTCCCCATATGAGTACCCTGATTAGCTAGAGCACCATGAGTAGTTTGAAGTGCGCACTTGACTGGCCGATTGCTAGAGCCTCTGCCATGATGGGTCATAGCTGAAGAGTAGAATCCACTGAATCCTCCAGAACTTCGAGACCTCTCGGCCTCTTTATCCTCCCTCTCCTGACCCAGAATACGATCTTTCCTGGCAATCTCCACGACCTGCTGAAATGGAGTATCAGTCTCCAACTCCCGAGCCATGCTGAAACTAAGGCCGTATCGAGGCCCTCGATAAATCTAAGGACTCGCTCTCTGAATGTAGGGACCAAAGTGACAGGATAACTCACTGAACCTAATGGCATACTTTGACACCATAATGGTGCCCTGACTCAGCTGCTCGATCTCTGTGCACCACACATCTCAGAGGGTCTAGGGAACAAACTGCCTTAAAAACATCTCTGAAAATTGAGCCCAATTGGGTGGTGCTGCATCGGCTAGTATACCCTCCTCATAAACCTTCCACCACTGATACGCTGCTCCTGACATCATAAATGTAGTAAAAGCAACTAACTTTGTTCACCTCCACAATACCCATGGTGTGGAGAATACGGTGATACTTCTCTGGAAAGCCTTGTGTATCTCTGGTAGTTGTGCCACTGAAAGTATATGGACTATACCTCTTGAACCTCTTAAGCCTCCTATGCTCCTTCTCTGATGCTCTGGCCCGACCTCAGGTTGAACCGGAATAATAGGTTGTACTATCACCACACTCAGAGTATGACCATCATGAGCCTGCTACTCTGGAGTACGAGTGGTGGGAGTATGATCTTCTGCCCTAATCTGCGAAGTAGTTGGTGCAACGGAGATCCATCCTGCCTTAGCCAATCTACCAAACATGCTCAGGAGCTGAGCTAAAGTCTCCTGAAGTCCGGGGGTGAAAACAGGCGCCATCGGCGCCTGTCCCGCAATCGAAGCCACTTGAGGCTCTTCAACAACTAGTCCGACAGGTGCTCTAGTTGCAGCACGTGCCCCTCCTCGGCCTCTACCTCGGCCCCGGCCTCTCGCGGCTCTAGCATGGGGCATGGGTGTCTGCTCAGTTGATCTAGTAGCACGTGTCCTCACCATCTATAAGAGAATATAGGTACAAAGGCTCAAACTTCAAAATCCACATATCTGCACGACAGGAATGAAAGAAGTGGAATTTTCCTAAATAGTTTCGTATCCTCTCGAAGATAAGTACATACGTCTTCGTACCAATCTGTAAGACTCTACTAAACTTGATCATGACTCGTTGAACCTATGAATCTAGAGCTCTGATACCAACTTGTCATGACCTAAAATCCCACCACAGGCGTCGTGATGTAGTCTCGAAGACTATGTAAACCTACTTTCAACAACTATGTCAGTTTAACAATGATAATTTAAAACAGAGTTTAATATGAAAAGCGAAACAAAAGCGAAACGAGCCTACACGGAAATAATCATGCAACCTCCCAATACTAGGTAATAGAAAGTCACGAACTCTAGCTGAATACATCGAAAGATCTCAAAGATTGAAATACAATACTATTCAAATTACAAGCTAACAATACAACAAAAGGAAAGGACTCTAAGGGACTACGGTGACCAAGCAATTCTACCTTGAAGCCTCGCGATCAATAACCTAACTCTGCCCGAGTCTGATATCTTTAATGCCTGGATCTGCACAAAAATGTGCAGAAGTATAGCATGAGTACACCACGGTCGATATCCAGTAAGTATCAAGACTAAACTCGGTGGAGTAGTGACGAGGTACAAGTCAAGACACCAACTAGTCAAAATAACCTGTGAAGTATAAGAGTATATTTAAAGTAACAAAACACATTTAAAGTACCGGCGAGAATATATAATGGAAACAGATGTCAACCAACAAGTCGTTCCAACACAGGTCTCACAATGAATTACTCCGAGATACCTCATCTCATAACCACAAGTCACAAGTCTCGAACCACAAGTCATATGATCACGGCACCTTGTGCCCACATGTCTAGTCACAACCTCACGGACAACTCACGTGCCAATAACCAAATTCGTCCGACATGATCACAAGCTCACAATTACAATCCGCTCGACATGGTCATTGATGGTAGTCTAGAATCATGTGTCTTAGTCCTAGCTTGCACTCTAATTACTGTATTTTACTTGTCTTTGAGCGTAAATATTAGTGTACAACACTTATTATGTGTTTTATGCCTTGCAGGAAGTGATTTCGAGCCAAAAGATATTCAGGAGCTAAATTGAACAAGTAGGAGATTTGAAGCCTGAGTAAAAGCCGAAGATATTAAATCGGGATTGCGTTCGGGGGTCGGAAGCCAAGTATGGATGTCAAAATGTGAAATAAACGAAACACTTTGGAAAACATTCACTGTCTCCCTGCATGGTGCGGTGCAATAGTGTATTTATGTTGCCCGTCAGAACATGCTCTTTGAACTTCTCCACTAGCACCTCGCATGGGGTGGCACATGGCGCAGCGCGTTTGTGCAATTTTCTCAGAGTATTTGTCCTATTTCAGCTAGGAAAAGTTAATTCTGCCTAGGCCCACTCCTACAAGGTATAAATACACCAAAAAACATTTTTAAAGGGACTTTTGACCTTGGAAGCTTTGGAGAGCATTGGAGGTTGCAAGACACGAGATTCCGTCATCTTTCCATCAATTTCGTATGAGACTTGGATTGTAAAATTAGATTGATGCTTCTTATTCTTCAGTTATAATTGTGATTACTTCCTCCATGATTATAGAGTAATTTCCCTAACGGGTTTACGGATTTGGTGTTTTGATAAAAATTTGTGGACTTTAACTCTAATTCATGCTTGAATTCATTTATGGAGTTTTGAATTGTTGCAGCTTTATTCATCAGTTTATTTAATCGAAAGAGGAATATCTTAGTGATTATATTTGAATTATTTTGTTTGATTTAATTCATTGATTCTCTTAAGTAATCGGAAGAGCTTGTTGAATTGTTGATTAAATCAAGTTAGGAGAATATTTGAGAGACGTTTTCCTAAGGACCAATCCATCATCACATCCTTTCATACTTCACAGTGCTTATATTAGTACATCTCGTAGCATTAAGATTTAATATCGAGAGGAGTCTTGACTACACGTTTGAACTAATCATCGAGTGAATTCATGAGAATAATTGGAACATTAGAGCGAATTAAACTAGAGTTAATCCTAAATAATTGTCTTGCACCTATCATGTCAACCCCTTATTCCTCATATTGATAAGAAATCAACTTTGCAATTCTTTAATTCTTTGTTGTCAACTGTCAATTGCATTATTTTAGTAGTTAAACATAGTTCATAATCATTTAACTGAATTGTTGCTCCTCCTGAATAGAAATTAAACCATAGAGTATTGAGCATTATTTAAATCAATTCCCTGGGGAGACGATATTATACTTTACTATCTTTGATTATCCAGCATGAATTTCGTGTTGTGTTTTGCGCTCGTCAAATTTTGGTGCCGTTGCCGGGGATTGGCAATCAATAGTGTTTAAGATAATTTTTGGTCCTAATCGGGAATTAATTTTTTTCTTCTTTTCTTTTTATTTTATTGTTTAATTACCTTGTCTTCAAGATTTCTTTTGTAGTACTAACAAGTGCTTGGATTTAATCTATTTCTGAGAGTGAGTAAATTTTTTCTATCTTGAGTTCCTATTTGCTATTAAATTTATCGTGTGTGGAACTATTTTCTATTGTTTGTGTGAGGGCACATGATTCATGAAGGTAAAATGAAATCTTTGACCTCTATGTTAGAGTAAGTGAGCATGTTGTGAAAAACATGTGGTGCTTTTGAGTCGAGTCTTGAGGTTAGGATGTTATGATAGGGTGCCTAGTCTATTTTAAATATTCTTGGCGTGATGTGTTAGGGAAGTTGTCTGATAAGAAGGTCGACTCTATGTGAAGTACAGTTTCATTGCTCGAGGAAGAGCAATGGTCTAAGTGTGGGGTGTTAATGGTAGACTAGAATCACGTGTTTTAGTCCTAGTTTGCACTCTAATTACTGTATTTTACTTGTGTTTGAGCGTAAATGTTAGTGTAATGCACTTATTATGTATTTTATGCCTTGCAAAAAGTGATTTCGAGTTAAAAAGATATTCGGGAGCTAAACAAGTTGGAGCTTTGAAGTCTGAGTAAAATCCCAAGATATTAAAATGGGATAACGTTCGGGGGTCGGGTGCCAAGTCTATATGTCAAAACGCGAAACAGAAAAAACATTATGGGAAGCATTCACTCCCGCCCTGCATGAAATTTCTCCTAACTGAAATTTCTCTTTCATTTCATTTTCCGCTTCCTACGTGGCTTCTTCGACTTGTTGACTCCGCCATAATACTTTGACTAAAGCGATCTCTTTATTTCTAAACCTATGAACTTTCCTATCAAGAATAGCAATCGTAACCTCTTCATATGACAACTTATAATTAATTTCAATGGTCTCAATCGGCACGATGACAGATGGATCTCCAACTACCTTCTTCAGCATAGACACATGAAACACCGGGTGCACTAATGACATCTCAGGGGGCAATTCCAGCCTATACGCCAACTGTCCTATCCTTTGAGCAATCCTATATGGCCCGACATACCTTGGGTTCAATTTCCCTTTCTTCCCAAAACGCATCGCTCCTTTCATGGGAGACACCTTCAAGAATACCCAATCATCTACTTGAAACTCCAAATCTCTTCGACGAATGTCCGCATAGGATTTTTGACAACTATGAGCAGTCTTCATCCTCTCCTGAATGATTTTCGATTTTTCCATAGCTTGGTGCACAAGATCCGGTCCTAACAGTTCCGTCTCACCAACCTCGAACCATCCAATCGGAGACCTACACCTCCTTTCGTACAATGCCTCAAATGAGGCCATCTGAATACTAGCATGGAAACTGTTATAATAAGCAAATTTTATAAGCGGCAAGTGATCATCCCAGCTACCTTAGAAATCTAATACACAAGCCCGTAACACATCTTCAAGCGTCTGAATGTTCCGCTCTGCCTAACAGTCTATTTGCGGGTGGAAAGTTGTGCTGAGATTTACCTGCGTACCCAAACCTTGCTGAAATTCTTCCAAAAGTTAGCTGTAAACTGGGCCCCTCAATCTGAGATAATAGATACTGAAGTGCCATGGAGCTTGACTATTTATTTGATATACAACTGAGCGTACTGTTCTGCAGTATCGGTGGACTTGATTGGCAATAAATGCACCGACTTCGTGAGCCGATCCACTATTACCCAAACCGAGTCGAACCTACACGGAGTACGAGGTAACCCTACCACAAAGTCCATATTGATCATCTCCCATTTTCACATTGCTATTTCTATAAGCTGCGTCAACCCACCGGGCCTCTGATGCTCGGCATTCACTTGCTCACAATTTGGACACCTAGCCACAAAGTCCGCGACTTCCCTCTTCATACCATTCCACCAATAAATCTCCTTGAGATCGTGATACATCTTTGTAGAACCTGGGTGTATGGAACACTTGGAATTGTGAGCCTCTGCCGTAACTCTCTCCCGAAGATCATCCACATCCGGAACACATAGCCTCCTTTGGCACCGCAAAACACCGTCATCATTGCCGAGTTAAAATGTTGTAGTCTTGTGATTCAGAATTTCGTCTCTCAATTGTGCCAAGGCTGGATCCCTGAATTAATTTCCCTTGAATTCCGCTACAAGCGAAGACTCCGCTGCATTACGCACCACGACATTCCCTTTATCTGACACCGAATGACGTACCCCTAGACTGGCAAAATGATAAACCTCCCGAGCCAAAGGCCTCTGACCTGCTTCCAAATGAGCCAAGCTACCCATTGATTTCCGACTAAGAGCGCCGGTTACTACATTCGCCTTTCCTGGATGGTACAAAATATTCATATCATAATCCTTGAGCAATTCTAAACACCTCCGCTGCCTTAAGTTCAACTCCTTCTGTTTGATTAAGTACTGAAGACTCTTGTGGTCTGTGAACACGTCCACATGAAACTCATAAAGATAACGCCACTAGATCTTCAATGCAAACAGAATCACCGCGAGCTCCAAATCATGCGTCAGGTAATTCTTATCGTGATTCTTGAGCTGCCTAGAAGCATATGCTATTACCTTACCACATTGCATCAACACACACCCCAAACTAACCTTTGAATCATAACAATACACCACAAACCCTTCTGAACCTTCTGGCAGGGTCAACACTGGCGCCGAAGTCAATCTTGATTTCAATTCTTGAAAACTCTTTTCGCAAGCATCGGACCACTGAAACTTTACCGCTTTCTGCGTCATCTTAGTAAATGGGGAGGCGAGGGTAGAGAATCCCTCCACAGACCTCTGATAATATCCATCCAAACCCAAGAAACTGTGAATCTCTGTCGGGCTTGTGGGTCTAGGCCAATCCTTTACTGCTGCAATCTTTTGGGGATCAACCCGAATTCCTTCCCTAGAAACAACATGGCTCAAAAAGATGATTGATTCTAGCCAAAACTCACATTTTGAAAACTTTGCATACGACTGGTGCTAATGAAGAGTCTGTAGAACTGCCATGAGGTGATTAGCATGATCATCCTTACTTTGCGAATAAACAAGGATATCGTCAATGAAGATAAATGAGTCAAGAAACGGTTTGAAAACCCGATTCATAAGACCCATAAAAGCTGCTGGGGCATTGGTTAGCCCAAAAGACATTGCCAGAAATTCAAAGTGCCCATATCGAGTCCTGAAGGCAGTCTTAGGAATATCCTACTCCCTGATCTTTAACTGGTGATACCCGGACCGCAAATCAATCTTTGAGAAGAACTTAGCACCTTGCAACTGGTCGAACAAATCATCTATCCGAGGCAATGGGTATTTGTTTTTGATGGTGACCTTGTTGAGCTGCCGATAATCAATACATATCCGAAACGGTCCGTCTTTCTTTCTGACAAAAAGAACCGATGCGCCCCAAGGCAACACACTTGGCCGAATGAAACCCTTTTCTAATAGATCTTTCAATTGTTATTTTAACTCTCTCAATTCTGCTGGTTCCATTCGGTAGGGTGGAATAGATATTGGTTACGTATCTAGCAATACATCAATCCCGAAATCGATCTCTCTATCTGGTGGAATCCCAGGAAGCTCGTCCGTAAATACTTCAAGAAATTCATTCACAACAAGCACAGATTCGGGAGCAGGCACCTCTGAAGTGGTGTCCGCAACCCGGACCAGATGGTAGATGCACCTTTTCTGATCATTTTTTAGGCCTTAAGGTAGGAAATAAGCCTACCTCTTGGCACAACATTATTCCCCTTGCATTCAATAGCTGGTTCCTTAGGAAACTCGTGCCTCATAATTCTTGTTCGGCAGTCGAGTTTAGCAAAGAACGAATAGATCCAATCCATCCCTATAATTACATCAAAAGCTACCATTTCTAACTCAATAAGATAGGTCGTGGTATCCTGACCCCGTACCGCGATAACAAAATTTTTATAGACTCGCACGGCCGTAATAGAATCACCAACCGGAGTCGACACTGAGAACGGATCATGAAGTTGTTCGGGTTCTATCCCAAAATTTGAAGCAATAAATGGAGTAACATATGACAATGAAGATCCGGGATCAATAAGAGCATAAACATCATGTGACTGAACAGTCAGAATACCTGTGACAACATTTGGAGAAGCCTCTGCACTCTGGCGACCACTCAAAGCATATAATCGACTGGGTCTCCCTTGACCCCGTGCTCTACCCCTAGATGCATTGTGCCCCGTTGGTGATGGAGGGCGTGCTGAAGATGTAGCGGATTAAGAACTGGATGGCTGAGCAGTGCCCCTACCCGTGCCCTGACTGGGTGTACGACAGTTTCACTGAACATGGCCCCTCACCCCACATCTACAGCATATCGGGATATCCAAGTAACAAGGCTCAGAATGAAACCTCCCACACTTAGGGCATGGGGCCCTCTGCTATTGCTGGAACATCCCGCCTGAACAACCCGACTAATGGAACCTCCTGTTGTCTGAACCTGGTCCAAAGCCACCTCCCTCCTGATACCTGTGCCCTGATGGCAGCGCACTAGCTGAGAACTGAGCATAGGACCGAGATGGCCCTGATGACCTTCTCCCAAGGGCCGATCTCCCTCCTTCAACTGAACTCCCAGGGTTTTCCGATGACCGGGCCCTACTACTACTCTCCCTCTTCATTCTTATCTTTAATTTCTGAGCCTCCGTAGCTTGGGCAAATCCCACAATCTTATCGTAGTTCATATCTGAATGCAGAGCAGCTGTAGCAGCTTCATTAATAACCAAGGGACCAAGGCCCTGAACAAACCGACGAACTCTAGCCTCTATAGGAGACACCATGTGAACAACATATTTGGACAAGCGCACGAACTCCATATGATACTCCCACACACTAATGTTGCCCTGCTTAAGGGCCTCAAACTCTGTAGCACGTGCTGCCATAATCTCGGCATGCAAGAAATAACCCATAAAGGAATCCACAAGCTCCTCCCACCTCGCTGGAGGGCTCCCCTCTCCATGGGAACTCTCCCACATTTCAAACCACGAATATGCCGCTCCCTTCATACGATAGGAAGCCAACTCAACCCCCTCTGTTTCAGTAGCCCTCATAACTCGAAGGGTCTTGCACATCTCATCAATGAACTCCTAAAGATAAGCCTCTGGGTCGGTGCTTGTGAACTATGGAGGGGCTAATCGCAGAAACTGGTTGACCCTGGAACCTGAAGAATCCCCTTGCTCGCTAGAGGGCGTAGGGGAAGCATCTGATCTTTGGGCCTGGGAGGCCACTAGCTGAGTCAACATCTGGATAGCTCCCCTGAAGTCCCCATCGAAAATACAGGGACCGGAAGTTGGGACTGAGGAAGGATCAGGAACATCAGCGGGAGGGATTTCAGCATCCTCCACGGGAGAAGGAATAGGAATAGTCTGGCCTGGAGTGGAGGAGTCAGGCTGATTTGTGGTCGGGGAATCATTCGCACCCGCGCCATCAGCTGGAGAATTTATGCCACTCCTGGGGTGGGATTGGCCTCTAGGCCGAGTCGAGATCTCTTCTTGGGTGCCATTTATGAAAATTGGAACAATGCACGAATTAGAGATAGACAACCTCACCTTCCACCATATCGCACGATACAGAATAACAATAAAGGGTATTTTTCTTAATGTCCATGCAGCCCCCTAATTATAGATGTGGTCGACAACACACCGATAAGAATGGCTCTACTAGACATGACTTCAAGACATCCTAGGACACTTTTAAAACCTGAGGCTCTGATACCAAGTTTAGCACGCCCCAAAATAGAGGGACGAGACCGGCGCCTAATTGGATGAACCCAGTCAAGTGGACCTGGATTGCCTTTCCTACCCAACACATTACCCTGTGTTCATAATATACAATATTCCATAGGAAGTAGCAAATTAAAGATTGAGCATGGATTTACAACTTAAGTTCATTTCTTCTTTAACATTTTAACAGTTGATAATCCCAAAAACATGTAAGTTACATACAACATTTCTAATGCGATCCACGATCATGAGTGAATACAACTGCCGCCCAAAATATACATATATACTACCCATCTCGTGTCTATGGAGCCTCTAAGAGTACTAGCAGTTTACATAGACTTGCCGGTAACAAGGCTCCGGCTATACATTTTACAACATAAGAAAAAGAGAATGATATAGTCCACACACGGCCCCGAGAGGAAATGGGGCTCACCAGAACTACTGAAGAGATGAAGAAGAGGCACCACTAACGGCGGGCTGAGCTACTTGCAATGGAACCACCTACATCCATATAAAAGATGTAGCGCCCCCGGCAAAAGGGACGTTAGTACCATGGAATAGTACTAGTATGTATGATCAAGCTTTACTCCAAGTAAAATCAAACAATACACAGATAGGAGACAGTAAAAGAAACCAAACAAATACTGCACAGAGATACCGAAAACACAAATAAGAGTTCCACAATTTCTTATTTCAATTGCTCCCTTGTTGCGGCGCGCAACCCGATCCCATCTTACCATTATATTCCACCCTTATTTCTTCTATTCCGGGATGCAACCCGACCCCACCGTACAAATCTGTTGCGGCGTGCAACCCGATCCCACCTTACAATTCTGTTGCGGCGTGCAACCCGATCCCACCTTACAATCACATTACACCCTTATTACTTCTGTTGCGGCGTGCAACCCGATCCCACCTTACAATCACATTACACCTTTATTACTTCTGTTGCAACGTGCAACCCGATCCCACCTTACAATCACATTACACCCTTATTACTTCTGTTGCGGCGTGCAACCCGATCCCACCTTACAATCACATTACACCCTTATTACTTCTGTTGCGGCGTGCAACCCGATCCCACCTTACAATAATATTTGATAGCAACATCAACCAATCAATTCAATCACAAGGATTTTCATCATCAAGAATAACATTCGTAATAACCAAATAACCATGTGAAATCAAGGCCATAGTCATCTTTACCAAACAGTGAGTCATATACGGCATACCATCAACATATAGTTCAATTAGATAAATCCACATTTCCTTTCCATTACCTGCCACACATCATTTAACACTTAGACACATTCAACAATTTGATTCGTTATCAATTTCTTTCATTTTGCAGCACATCCTCTCATACCAATGTATTCAACATTTAACGAGCTTTGCACATGATAGAATAAGCACAAGAAATCACCTTTTCACAATCTCATATAGCATGGTGGCATGGAAATCAACTAGGTCAATCAGAGAATAAGATCTTACGCCTCAACACATTAGAACAATCGATTCACATATGCATAAGCCAGAATCTCATACCGAATGCCCGGACACCAACAAGGTGACTCTACGAAGATTAAAGTTATCCATACATACCTCGAGTTGAAATTTCCCCTTTAATATCTATTTTCAACCCACCGAACCTTTTATCGCCTCCAATCTAATTTACAAGATGCCATGTTTAGACTTAGAATTAGAAATCATGAACTCATTTGGGAATTTTATCACACACTATGTGATCCCTTAGATTAGCTAGTCCTTTTTTAGGGAAATATTGCCCTAGCTTATTTCCCTTTGCTAGACTATAGAGGATTATTCACATGCATGCAAGGTTTTAGCTTTTATCATCAAGAAACAATTCATGTGTTTTCCATTTTTAACCAAAACCTGAGAATTGAATAGAAATGGAGTGAAGGCTTACCTCTTATGGTGAAGAAGATGACGACTACTCGATTAATTCCAGGCCTGTGTAGAGATAGAAGACCAATTTGGGGAAGATGTGGACTTGTCTCACTAGAACCCACTCTCACTTCTCTCTATTTTAATCAGATAGCCTTTAAAAATGAAGGGGAGGGGTGTTTTATAAAGCTGGGGGTCGGGTTTTAAAGTTAAAAATTAGAAGCCTTGAAGCAGGTATGCAGTCAGGAATGCAATCGCATTCCTGTTATGTGGTGCGTATACCCGTCGCATAAGTGGCCTTCAGCTGGGCCAAAAAAAGAAGCAGACTGCCCAGGTACGCGACAAGTATGCAGTCTACATACCTTTTATGCGATCGCATAGTGTGTCCATAACTCCCTCCGCAAAAATCAAGGTGCAAGAATACGACAACTATGCGGCCCGCATTCATAAAATGCGATCGCATTCTAGGCCGCATAGTTGTCCTCAAAACGGACAACAAACTGTCCAAGTATGCGACCACTATGCGGTCCGCATACCTGATATGCGATCGCATAGTGGATCGCAGACCTGCACAAATCTGGAAAAGTTATATCTTTTATTTCTTGGGGTACTTTTTACTTCACAAGGGTCCTTTTTAAGAATTTCTACAGTTATAACCACATGGGGACCCATTCGGGCATTGCTTTTAGACTTGAAATTTTACGGGTCTTTACAAATATCATCTACTCTTTTGATTTATTCTTTAAATATGAGTGAATTCAAGAGATTGATAGCCCCAACAAAAGGGTAGAACCTAGAGATAGTAATAC
Source organism: Nicotiana knightiana (assembly GCA_005239525.1). Lineage (NCBI taxonomy): Eukaryota > Viridiplantae > Streptophyta > Magnoliopsida > Solanales > Solanaceae > Nicotiana > Nicotiana knightiana. Next base: position 61,178 of record ML378607.1, read on the forward strand.
CCGACTTGAGCCAATTTCACTTGCTTTGTTGAAACACCCAATTAGGCTTGAGAAAGACAATCTGGGAAAAGCCACCCAAACAACCGAGAGGTATAGGGTGAGTAATTGAGTGTGAGATTATATCACGAGCCCATAACCAACAAGTTTATACTAGATTTTAGATCCCGTTAGATACTCGCCTAGGTGTAAGTTGCATCCCTAGTGTCCTTTATAATTTGATAAAACCTTCACAAAAATATTGTAGTTAGCTTGTTCTAGCAATTCTTAGTACTAAAACTAGTATAGAATCTAAACAACCCATGTTTAGAAGAGCAATTAAGAACAATACACACAACTAAATCGGATAGAAACTCGACTCCCATCATCTAACTCCCTGTGGATTTCGATCCTGATCCTAGCGGGTAAAAGCTATATCGACCCTGCCTAGCCATTCTATAGTAATGTAGGTAGGGCTCCAATCACTTCTTGGCGCCATTGTCGGGGAGTTAAACAGCGATGGCTATCTATTTGATTAGTGGTGTAGATTGTTTTTCTTCCATTCTATTTTATTACCTTGTGTGTTTCAATCGCTCTAAGTACAAACGGCTGATCCTCTCGGCAATGTTCTACCAAGGGAGGAGGCAGATGATAATGGGGATGATGAGGTTCATCTAGTACTTCAAGCTCAAAGACAAGGCCGTCAGGCCAACGCCAATGAAAATATTCCAGACCCTCCCCTGCCTCCTCCAAGAGCAGCCCCTCGTGTGCTTCCAAATGAAGGATATGCTAGTGCAATTGTCCCACCCAGAATCCGAGCGGGCAATTTCAAGATCATGAACGTGATGTTGACATTATTGGAGCAGCGAGGATATTTCACGGGTGCTCCCCATCAGAATGTTTATAAACACTTAAAAAGATTTGTGGATACCTGTTGGGGAAGCAAGCAAACCAATGTGTTAGAGGATGCCTTGAGCCTCAGACTTTTCCCTTTCTCTCTTAGAGGGAAAGCACTGGATTGGCTTGAAAGACTCCTCAACCATTCCATCTCTACGTGGGATGAGTTGGCGGACAAGTTTATTGCCAAGTGTTTCTCACCGGACACATGACAACTTTGAGGGATGAAATATTGGCATTCAAGCAGGAACCAAATGAACCCCTCCATGAGATTTGGGAGAGATACAGAATGATGGTAAAGGAATACCCCAACAATGACATGACAGAAGCTATGATTGAACAAACTTTTACCGGGGCATAAACATGACCAATCAGTGTGTGGTCAACCAATTAGCTGGAGGGAACTTCATGAATCTATCTGATGATGAAGCCTGTGATATTCTTGATAAAATGGTTGACACTTCGTCAGCATGGAAAATTCGGGCTAATGTGCCCCAAGGTGACCCAAGTGTGATCAACCTCCATAAAGAACTTCAAGACCATGTACATGCCAATGTTGAGCTAACAACAACTATGAATCAACTTGCCAAGGAACAACTTCAACAAATCCAAGGACCAAAGCAAGATCATGCTATGGGAGGGGTCAACCTATTGGTCAACATAAAAAGACAACGTGGCCAACAAATGCAAGACAACAATGATCAAAGTGAGCAGGGTGTGAGTGGATACAAAATGATGATTCCTATGATGAGCAGAATGAGGATGTTATGTATGCAAACAACTTCAAAGGACAGAGGAGCAATGCTCCAAACCAATAGTGGAGACCTCAAGGGAACAACTAAAATTGGAAAAACCAAGGGCAAGGAAATTGGAACAACAACAACAATTCTAGCAACTGGGGAACAACAATCAACAATGGGGAGGCAACAACAACAATTGGAATTGGAATAATTATAAAAATTGGGGTGGAAACGGTAGTCGGGGGTCGGGCTTTCAAAGGCCCCTGATGTATCAACACCCCAACAATCCACCCCCTATCAATCCCAAGGTCATAGTTTGTTAAGCAATGAAATGGGTCAGATCGAGCATATGTTTAAACAGATGATGGAACAGAATGCGTATTGGGATGCTCAAATTTCCTCCCACACTACCGTCATCTGCAATCTTGAGGTCCAAATGGGACAAATATCGCAAGCTTTGAGCACTATACCTAAAGGGGCACTACCTAGTGACACAGTGGTGAACCCAAAGGGTAGGAACAATAAAACACCAGACATGCAATGGCGGTGACCACAAGGAGTGGTCGAGGTGGTGAAACTAGTTCTTCCAAGAAAAAAGAGGGTTGTAAGTGATGATGATGAAATGCAACAAGGTGATGTTCCTATTGAGGTTGAGTAAGTGAGTGGAGAGCCAATGAATGGGGTGAGGATTGACACCAATGACTATGAGGAGGAAACACAAAATGTCGTGAACCCGTCTAGGGAGCACGCAATTGACATACCGGAGCCGGTTGTGCCAAAAGCCAAGGCACCATTTCCTAGGCCTACTCCTCTCTATCCTCAATGATTGGCAAAGCAGAAGATGAAAATCAGTTCAAGAAATTCATAGAAATGATGAAGAGTTTGTCTATCAATGTACCACTAGTTGAGGCTCTTGAGAAATTGCCCAGGTATGCCAAGTTTATGAAATACTTGGTTACAAAGATGAGATCCATGGAGTGCGAACCAATCAAGATGACTAACCAAGTTTGTGAAATTGTGCACTCAATGGCACCCAAACTAGAGGATCCCAGAGCATTCACTATCCCTTGTACAATTGGTAGTGCAGACTTTGCAAAGGCATTATGTGACTTGGGTGCTAGTATCAACTTGATGCCTTATTCTGTATTCAAAAATTTGGGAATTGGCCAACCAAGAGAAACTTCTATGAGACCTCAAAAGGTGGATAGAACAATGAAGAGGCCCCTGGGTATTACTGTGATATTTTGGTGCGGGTCAACACGTTTATATTTCCTGCAGATTTTGTGATATTGGATTGTGAAGTCGATTTTGAGGTGCCGATTATCTTGGGAATACCTTTCCTAGCAACAGGGAAGGCTTTGGTAGATGTGGAGGCCCGTGAGCTCACCTTCCGGGTGGGTGATGAAAATGTCATTTTCCATGTATGCAAATCAATGCAACGACCAAATAGTACGAAGGTGTGCTCTTTTGTGAATTTGGTAACCGAAGTGCTAATTGATGATACAAGCTCAATTATCAATGTGGACGATCCCTTGGAAGTGGTCTTATTGAACCATGAGGATGTTGTGACGGGTGGCTTGGTTGAGTGTACTAATGTATTGCAAGGCATGTGGTCCTATTCATATGGGCCCTGCAAGATCTCTTTGGATATGGAAAATCGGAAAACTCCACCGACAAAGTCCTCAATCGAGGAGCCACCTACCTTGGAGTTGAAACCTCTCCCACCACACCTCAGGTATGAATTCTTGGGCCCTTCTTCTACTTTACCCCTAGTGTAGGTAGACTCAACTCTTGAAGTGCTCCAAAGGAGAAAGAAAGTAATTGGATGGACCCTAGCGGATATTCGAGGAGTAAACCCCACCTTTTGCATGCACAAAATTATTCTTGAAGAACATGCAAAACCGTATGTGGAACATCAATGAAGGTTGAACGAGGAGATGCAAGAGGTGGTCAAAAAGGAGATAATTAAGTGGCTTGATGTTGCTGGGGTTATTTATCCAATCTCTTATAGTGCTTGGACTTCACCAGTGCAGTGTGTTCCGACAAAGGGTAGTATGAAAGTGGTGAAAAATGAAAAGAATGAGTTGATTCCTACTCGGACTGTGATTGGTTGGAGGGTTTGTATGGACTATAGGAAGTTGAACAAGGTGACCCGAAAGGATCACTTTCCATTGCCATTTTTGGACCAGATGCTTGACAGACTTGCTGGGCGAGCCTTATATTGTTTCTTGGATGGGTATTCAGGCTACAACTAGATTCTTATAGCCCCAGAAGATCAGGAAAAAACAACTTCACCTGCCCGTACGGGACATTTTCCTTCTCCAGGATGCCATTCAGATTGTGCAATGCACCCGCTACATTTCAGCGGTGCATGATAGCGAATTTCACGGACATGATGGAGGACTTCCTTGAAGTCTTCATGAACGACTTTAGTGTGGTTGGGGACTCATTTGAGGAGTGTTTGCAAAATCTTTATAAATTTCTCGCCCGGTGTGAAGAAACCAACCTTGTGTTGAATTGGGAGAAATGTTATTTCATGGTCGAGAAGGACATTGTCCTCGGCCATAAGATCTCAAAATATGGCATTGAAGTGGAAAAAGCCAAGATTGATGTTATCTCCAAGTTTCCTCCCCCGACTTTCATTAAGGGAGTCCGAAGTTTCCTTGGGCATGCGGGATTTTACCGGAGGTTCATCAAAGATTTTTCAAAAGTGGTAAATATCATATGCAAGTTGTTAGAGAAGGACACAAGGTTTTAATTCAATGAAGAGTGTATGAAGGCCTTTAAGTTGGTGAAGTATAAGTTAACTACCACTCTAATCATTACTGCACCAAATTGGAGCTCTCCCTTTGAGCTTATGTGTGACGCAAGTGACGTGGCAGTAGGAGCGATCTTGGGGAACGAGTGAACAAAATATTTCACCTCGTGTACTATGCAAGCAAAACCACGAACAATTCCCACGTTAACTATACCGTAATAGAGAAAGAATTGTTGACAATTGTGTTTGCAATGGAAAATTTTAGGCCCTACCTCACGGGCGCTAAAGTGATTGTTCACATTGATCATGCGGCGCTCCGGTATTTGATGTCAAAGAAGGATTCTAAAGCTCGACTTATGAGATGGGTCTTGTTGCTCCAAGAATGTGATCTTGAGATTGTTGATAGTAAGGGAAGCGAAAATCAAGTTGCCGATTATTTGTCCCGGTTAGAGAAGCAAGGAAGACCAAGAGATGGTCTTGAAATCAAAGATACTTTCCCAGATGAGCAGCTTCTTTCAGTTTCCATGCATGACATGCCTTGGTTTCCGGACATAGCCAATTTTCTAGTTACCGACATTGTCCCCTGTGAGCTCTCTTCTAACCAAAAGAAGAAGCTTAGATAGGACAACTTGGATTACTATTGGGATGAACCGTACTTGTTTAAAATTTGTAATGATGGAGTGATTTTCCGGTGTGTCCCCGAGGAAAAATAAATGAGCATTCTTGATTCTTGTCATTCATCTCCCTACAATGGTCACCACGGTGGGTCAAGGCCAACTTCTAAAGTTCTAAGTTGTGGGTTTTATTGGCCAACTTTTTATAAATATGCGAGTAAATTGGTGAAGAGATGTGACAAGTGTCAAAGAGCGGGTGGCATATCAAAGAAGGATAAAATGCCCCTCATAACGATCCTTGAAGTTGACATATTTGATGTGTGGGGCATAGACTTCATGGGCCCTTTTGTTAGTTCGTGTGGTAATACTGACATTCTTGTGGCAGTTGATTATGTCTCAAAGTGGGTCGTGGCCATGGCTTTGCCAAACAATGAAGCCCGGAGTGTAGTTTGTTTTCTCAAGAAGAACATTTTCACACGATTTGGGACACCTCGGGAAATCATAAGTGACAGGGGGGTCTCATTTTTGTAATAGGGCTTTTGATGCGTTGCTTGCTAAATAGGGGGTAAATAACAAGGTCGCCACTCCTTACCATCCTCAAGCTAGTGGGCAAGTAGAGGTTTCAAATCGGTAAATCAAGAGCATCTTGTCAAAGACTGTGAATGCCAATAGGACCGATTGGTCAAGAAAGCTTGATGATGCAATATGGGCATATATGAATGCATTAAGGACCCCGATAGGTATGTACCCGTACCGGTTGATGTATGGTAAAGCGTGTCACTTTCCAGTTGAGCTGGAGCACAAATAATTATGGGCCTTGAAGAGGTTGAGTCTTGATTGGGACATTGCAGCAAATCTTCATGTTGAACATCTCAATGAGCTTGACGAAATTAGGTTTCATGCTTATTCAAGCTCATCATTGCACAAGGAGAAAATGAAGTATTTGCATGAAAAGTATGCCAAAAACATGGAATTCAAAGTGGGAGATTTGGTCTTACTCTTCAACTCCCAGTTGCGTCTCTTTCTGGGCAAGCTAAAATCTAAATGGAGCGGTCCCTTTGAGGTGGTATTGGTCACACCTTTTGGTGCCCTTGATCTAAAGAACAAAAATTGTGAAATCTTTCGTGTGAATGGGCATTGTGTCAAGCACTACTTGGGGAAGTTTGAGGATAGCCACGTGGTGGCTTTGTTGAAGCTCAATTGATCATGGTAACATGCGTTATGCCGCGACGTTAAATCAGGCGCTTCTTGGGAGGCAACCCAAGTGCTTTTTTTTCTTTCTTCTTCTTAGATTAGATTTTCTTGAAATAACTTGTTTGTGAAGTTTGTGTAGGACTTATTTGATGCAGTGCAGGACACATTCTGGAAATTGGGCTAAGAATGCACAAAATCGTTGCCGCGTTCAAAATTCCACGGTCAACGGTTTCAACTACGCTGGGGCGGATTAGTTTTGTGGACACGGAAAGATGGACCATAAATTTTCAACTCTCTGAAATTCATTCCTCTACAATGACCAAAAGTCTATTGACAGCGGTGTGTTTCCGTTGTAGCGTGCAAAATTCATACTAGCTTTCACTCTGCATCTAAGCGCCACCCATCTAACAAGTTTGCATCCTACATCAAACCTAGATTTGGTATGTTCATATTCCTGATTCTAATTGTAGATTTTCACCTCTTTGATTGTCTCTTTTTAATTTTTCCTTCTTAAATGGGGTATTATAGACCTAATACATGAGAATATTTCACCGAGTGGTTTCAATCAGTGGGTAGTGCATTTTTGTTGCCTAATGGTGTCAAGGGTGTTCAATTTCGAGTGATTAATACCTAATTTTGTCAAATTGTTCCTAGTTCGTAAAAAATGTCAGTGCACGTCTAATTCAAATTCCGCTGCAGGGGACCATAAATCTGCGGTCATCGGATTGTTCAGTGATTGGAATTTTTGAATGTGCATTTCCGCTGCAACGGCCAAAATTCTGCTGACGGCGGTTCGCATTCCGCTTCAGCGTTCACTTTTCCACTGACAGCAGAATTGAGATTCAGAGAATGGCCAAATCAATTCGGCGGTCGTGTTTGTTTTTTTTCTTTTCTTTCCGCTACAGTGGTGAGACTTCTGCGGCCGCGCCCATTTTTCCGCGCTCAGCTCTTTTCTAACTTCTGCAAGTGGGTATTCTGAACCCCACTTTCCGCTGCAACGGCAAATTTTCCGCTGACAGCAGTCCCCATTCCGCTGACAACAGTCCCCATTCCGCTGCAGCGGTTCCTTTTTCGCTGACAACGGTTTTGTCTGTGTGCATCTGATTTGATTCTCTGCAACATACACCTCTTTGCTTCTATTGGGTGGTTGTATACCATATACTAATGATCTTTCATTGACATGTTTGCAGACAATGGTCCGATCAAGAGGTGGCTCAGAAAAACAACCCGGACGAGGGGATTCTTCTCGGGGTCGGGGTAGGGGTAAACAACTAGCAGCATCCCTGGGCCCGAGAAAGATAATTGGAAGCAAGACAAAACTTCGGAGGCCCACTCTCGACCCCTTAGAGTCAAATGAATATGTCCCTCACGGGAGATTTTGGAGGGGGATAGTGGTGCTGCCTAGGCAGAGGCATAATCTCAACCTCGGCGTTTTGTCAATGAGCCTACAACATCGTGCTTTTCAGATAGCTTGAGTTTGTCTAGTGATACTCCACCTCCTCCGGCCCTCAATGCAGCAGTTCCATCCACCACACCTGCGCAAGTTGATCTTGACAGTGAAGATGATTCCCCAGATAATGGCAGGGGTGGGGATACAGAAACATGAGGGTTACTCAGGACCCGGAATCCGGCAGTTTGGCAGGACAGTTTTGTCTCTAAACCAGCTTATCACAAGTTTAGAGAGTCCTGGCCTCAGAGGTCACTTGTTTTGGAGAGACCATTCATTGAGAGGGACTTTCTACCCCACAAACCGAATGTCAATAGACAATTCAACGAAAGGGTGGGGTGGAAATTCTTCACCTGCGGGTTAAAGAAGCAAATGAGTTTGTGGTTAAAGAATTTTACGCTAATGTTTCCCACATCAAAAAAGGCACATACCTGACCCAGGTTCGGAGCAAGAAAATACTTTTCAATGGCGAGGAAATCAATGATTATACTTGTTTCAACCATGACGATGAGACCCTTTACTTGGAGAAGGTGAATTTGGGTGATTTAGCTCGCCCGTGGCTGGCCTCCATTACTGCTATCCCTGGGACTACTCCGGCATGGATGACACCAGGAGCTACTATCTTCAGAAACACGCCGAGTTTTGAGGCTAAAGGTTGGGCAACATTTGTGTGTAGCCGGATAGATACCACTTTGCACGACAGTGACATGCCCCTCTCCCATGCTCTTATTATGGAAGCAGTTATGGAAGGATTCCCGATCAACGTCAGGAATATCATGGCGAGGGTGATCAACAGGATGATCCAGAAGAATGAGCATTCTTATCCCTTCCCCAACTTTCGCACATGATCAGTGAGTCCAGGGAAGGGATTTTGATATAAAGGTGAAGCCAAAATTTCAATTCTCCTGGTACAGTTTGAAGGGTCCGGATAACCCCAAAGCAAAGAGCAAAGCCTCAATTCCTACAGGTTCTGAGACTTCTACTGCTGCCGAGGGGCCTTCCACTGCTGCTGAAGGGTCTTCTGCTTCTATTCCACAACCTCCATACGGTCCATCTGTCTCTATTCCTGCATCAGTGCCCTCCTCTTCCATATACCCTCAAACTGCTCTAATAGTGACCAGACATTGGCAGGTATCAACAACTAGCTGCAGGTAGCTTCTTCAAAGCTAACTGACCTTTCCACTGCCGTTGCAGCCCAGAAAGACCCAACACATATTCAGTTGCCTCCAACATTGGAGGAGACCTTGAGGAGCTTAGTTGATAACCAAAATAAGATCTTGGAGACCTTGGACACACACGGGAAGGAAATCCATTCCTTGGGGAAGGTAGTGAAGAAAATGAAGAAGAGTCAGGATGAGCTGAAGAAGGAAGTAGCCAAACTCACAGCAGCGGGGGATATCCCCCTTGATATACTCATAGGAGAGCCTCCCCCTGCAGCTCAGACATCACAGGTTCCTGAGCAGGAGGCTACTTCGGCACTAGTGAGGAGAGGAGTCATTCCCCGTATGGATTACATGGAGATCCAGGTAGAGGAGCCAGCGGGAGAGGCATATTCCCAGCCACAGGACCCTGCTATAGTGACTACCACTAATCCTTCCACTTCAGCTGATCCGACCCGATGCAGACAGAGGAATCTTAGGGAGTTCTCTCTTACTCTCTACCCCTTCCCCTACTTTAGAATTGGGGGCAATGCTAATCTTTATTTGGGGGTGGCCTCATTTGGTGATTCAGACATTTAGATATATTTTTTGTCTGTAATAACTCATAGTACTGCTTTTCTTTTCTTTATATTCGTACTTTTGGTTTCCGTAGTTTTGGTTTGTTTTATCTTTGGTATGTATATAAAGTTTCTTTTTCATGTATATATTCATTCCCCTTTGATGTATATTCGTCTTGATCCCCTATTGTACATATTCATTTTTACTTTCCGTATCTTCACTTTATAACTTCTTGTATAATTTTCCTTTATAGTTAGCTTCTTATTTCCTTTAGTAGCTTCTTTTTGAACTTATAGCTTCTTTTTTACTTTTTCGTTATCAATAATCCCTTGTTTTCTTAATGTCGTTGTTCTTTCCAAGGGTGGAAATTGTGTGAACCAGGTGTCTCTTCCCTACGATGGATGGTGTGACGACCTTCTTAAGGGATTGAGTATGTTTTTGTTTTGTTTTTGTTTTTCCTTTATTTGGTAGTAATGAATAAATGTGACTCGAGTAAGCTTCACTTGGCACCAGCATATTTACCTTTGATCTCATGGTTAGAGACAAGTGGTAGACAGTCTAGTTCTCATTGTGATCCTTATAATCTTGTGTTGTCTAAAACTATCATCAAGTGGTGTTTTTATCCGCGTGTGAGTTTTCAATCTAAGCTAAGGTTGTTGTGGGCCCTTGACTCTTCTCTCTTTTAACGATCATGTGGCTTGAGAGGTGAGGTTTTGAATTACAAATCCCGAGTGCTGTGCTAACAAGTCTAGAACTTGCCCTAAGTGTTTTTCTAGGCGAAATTTTAGGTGTAGCTCGACTTGAGAAGTGATTATAGGCCCTCCTTGATTCCCTTTTGAAATTGAAGCTTTCATAGCCTACCATGATAGTATCCTTAGTCAACACCTTTTGAGCCTAAGCCTGTTTGTTCAAAAACCACGTTACAAACCTTCATCAATTCTATAATGACCCTCTCTTGGCACACATTATTTCCTGAGAACTCATGATGAACAATAGTCAAAATCATAAGTTTGGGGGAGAGACAAGGGAATTCAAAGTGATGATAGGAATTGTTGAAAAAGGAAAGGCCAATAAAAGGTTGAAAATCCAAAAAGAAAGAAGTCAAAAAGAAAATTAAAGGTTGAAAGGACTCAATGAAACAATGTTGAAAGGCTTGGAATGATAAAAAGAAGGAAAAAAATGAACCTCAAATAAAAGAAAGAGCAACAATGAGTCTCTCTAACTTCCCCAAGGAGGAGAAAATGACTCAAATAGTCAAGAAAAACATGAGCCAAAGTGTGAAAATGGAGTTCTTAAGGAAAGATGTTCTATCATAGTTCATCATACCCGAATTTGATCCAAAAAGCTTTCATTACATCCTGTTAAAGCCGTATAGGATTTCAAGTTGAGTGAGCTTACATTAGTGGTAATTTACACGAGCGGCAAGCCTATGGTACTTAGAGCCGGTCTAGTGGCATTCCTTTGAGAGTGAAGAGCGCACTTCTTGATCATCCCGGTTTTGAGGGTACATTTTATAAGGTGAGATGATCATGGAAATTAGAGGATAAAGAGTCTGGGATTCATAGTGACTTACGTGAGAGAGCGAAGCTCTTTGATGAATTGAGTCATCTCTTGAAGCTTTGGTGTCACATTAGATCTAGTGAACTAAAAAAGTCATTGCATAATGTTGTCAATAATGCATTTGTGTTGAGGGTAATTGTTAATCCCAATTGAAGCTTGATGAAGTTACATTTGAACAGCTGAAATACTACTTCTTTTTCTTGTGGAGGTGGGAGTTACCTTGTTTGCTTGAGGACAAGAAAAAGCTTAAGTTTGGAGGAGTTGAATACTAGGGATTTTTACCTGCTATTTACTCTCTTTTGCTTGGGTTTTGGGGCAAAAATGCACTAAGGTACTCCAGAAAACTAATGCAAGATGCTTAAATTGCAGGTTTTGGATAAAATTGAGGCGAAGAGGCCATAATTAACTTAAATAGAGCCATACTTGCACAGCTCAGGGACTCAGTAAAAGCGCTGACAGCACTATATATGCGCTGCAAAGGAAGACTTTTTGTTGGGGCTGAATTATAAGGGCGGCCGCGGATTGAGGTTCAGAAAGATGTATTTTGGCCCTTGTGGAACCGATGAGAGAGCTATAATTGCGCGGCTGCGAAACCTAAAGCGTGGTCGCGGTTGGAAATCCGCTGAGAGCGGAAGGTCATGTTAAGAGACTTGTCAGGAGTGGTCTTTCACAAGAGCATCGTCAGTGTTAAAATTCAGCTGTCGCGCTATCAATTTCTGTCGGGGCGTTCAAGATTCCACTGGGAGCGGAAACCAGGTTCAGAGAAGTGCCAGTTGAAGAAGCGTGGTCCGCGCTTATAATTGCGCGGCCACGGAAGCTATTTCCCTGGCGCGCTTAGTTTTTCGCTGACAGCGGAACCTCCGTAGGGGAATTTTTGTCCATTTATTTTCAGCTATGTATAAATACTTCTTTTTCTCATTTTTAGGGCATCAGATGTTGTACGGAGCTCGTGAATAGCAGCTTTTACCTTTTTGAGTGAGTTTAGAATAGATTCCACTTTTAATCTTAGATTTTATCTTTATATTTGACATTTATGGCTTTAATATCATCTACTCTTTTGATCTCTTCTTTAAATATGAGTAGCTAAACCTCATTAGCTAGGGTTGGGTGTGGGTATCTAATGGGTCTTCAATTCTAGGGCTTACTTGTTATTGGGTCAATGATATTTAGCTTGTTTTATGCTTAATTTATTGAATTAGTGGTTGCAAACACTGATTCATGCCTTTTTGACTAGGGTTGTTCATGAGAAAGATGACCGAAGTCTAGGTAAAATAGGCTAACAAGGAATTGGGGTGAATTCAAGAGATTGATATCCCCAAGTAAAGGGTAGAACCTAGAGATAGTAATACCTGACTTGAGCCAATTTCACTTGCTTTGTTGAAACACCCAATTAGGCTTGAGAAAGCCAATTAAGGCAAAGTCAGCCAAACTACCGAGAGGTATAGGGTGAGTAATTGAGTGTGAGGTTATATCACGAGCCCATAACCAACAAGTTTATCCTAGATTTTAGATCCCGTTAGATACTCGCCTAGGTGTAAGTTGCATCCCTAGTGCTCTTTATAATTTGATAAAACCTTCACAAAAATATTGTAGTTAACTTGTTTTGGCAATTATTAGTACTAAAACTAGTATAGAATCTAAACAACCCATGTTTAGAAGAGCAATTAAGAACAATACACATAACTAAATTGGATAGAAACTCAACTCCCATCATCTAATTCCCTGTGGATTTCGATCTCGATCCTATCGGTAAAAGCTACATCGACCCCGCCTTGCCATTCTATAGTGGTGTAGGTAGGGCTCTGATTAGAGCATACCCATCAAAAGGCCAGAACCTCCATAGTCTCTGCCACTATCCACCATCGACCTCCGTCGCATCTACCAATATCCTGCCATAAACCTCCGTCAACACCAGCACAACCTCAATTTTTTTCCTCCACCTATAAACTTTATCTCCTCCACTAGAAACAACAACCATTCAATTAATCAAAGCTCCATGGTTTCAAAAACTCCCAAAATTGGGTTTTTTTTTGTCGATTAAACTCGACTACAACTTCTTGTTCTCACTGAGCCTTAATTTTAGGTTTTCGCTCAACTCTCACAAATTTTCTGATTTATTTTGCATGCTCTTCTTTTATTCCTTTTGTAATTTCTCAATAGTTGAGCCATAACTTGCAGATTCCATTAGCGAGGATGAAAATGCAACTGATAGTTGTGGGATAAATAATTGTAAGTTTTCTTAAACTCTTTTTAATATAAACCGTTGTGATTTTGGATTAAAATTTCAGTTTTATGTTCCTTTTTACTCGATTCAGTGATTTTTATTTTATCTTTTGGCGTAATTGAGTGATGTAGTGTGATTGAATGGAGATTCAAATCCATATAATACAAGCATGAAAACATATTTATTCGGACTTAAAAATTACTGGAACTTGGGGTTTTGGTTTTTATAGGTTTTCTTAGTTATCGTTTTCATGCAAAATTTTTGTGTTATGAGGCTTTTTTGTTGCATATTTGTCTCTATGTCTATGGTTTAGGACTAATATTGTCTTTCTAATAGTTTGATGCTTTTGTTTAAAAACAATACAGAATTCGACGAATCTGTTGGAGTATTTTAATCCACCAGATCTTGAGTCTATGTTTATTATTCGCCACGCGGAGAAAGAAAATTATTAAGTCAGAATTAGTAGAGGACCAAAATATACCATTTTATGAAATCTGAAAAAGGCTCATTTGCTCATATTCTATTGTTTTCATAAGTTTTTCACATTTTTTAGTAGCTTAGGATTTTGAGAATGAGATAAAGATTATGTAATATAATAAAATTAGATATGGTCTCAGTAGATTAACTAGTGCAGTTTTTTTTCTATCTATAATCTAAGTTCTCATTATTATAGATTAACTAGTGTAGTTTAGTTTCATCTATAAAACTAAGTTCTCATTATTATAACCCTTTTCCTTATGAGTTCTAAGTTCAGGCTTCTTCAACTTGGTGTGAAACTTCAGATTTATAATATTAACCATAAAGAACACAATTAGAGTGAGATGTAGTTTTTCTTTTATTAGTAATGATAATCTTCAGGAAAGTTGTTTTTGGTTAGTTACTAGCATGTGAAGTCAACAGTTTCAAATAGAAGAATTTAATATGTGGACTGAAAAAGTTATAATTAACACAAAATTCTCTTAGGATTCATGCTTAAGTTATGGATCATTTGAGTCAGTTAAGAATTTCATGTTTTTTCCTAACCATTTACTGTTGCCACTAGACAGTGGAAGGGATATAGAAGGATGAGTCAGTGATTTATTTTAGTTTAGTCCTAACAGCCATATCGAGGGAATCAAAGGCTCAAAACAACACCTTATCTTTGTTATCTTGTTATTTCTTTGAGAAGTTGTTAGTATGTGCTTCTTATTATACCTTTTAGGGATACACAAAAAATTAGAGTAGTTAGATACAGACGTCTAATGTGAGATGGAAAATTGAATCAAAAGAGATGCCAATTTAGAGCATCATCTAGAAACAACACATTTTCTTCTCAAAAGAACAATGTGCCAGTTGAAAGTCACAAATTAAAAGTTGACAAATTTCTTTCTTTTTTTATTCTTTAATAGAAGACTTACTTTATGGTAAGAGAAGGCAAAACATAAAATATCATGTTAAATTGTAGAAAAATAATTCTACCTTTCATGCAAAAATTATTATTGTTTGTGAGTTTCTAAGTTCCACCCTTAAAAGCAGTGGTGAATGTCAAATTAATATGCTTTTGATTTATTTGGTTAGTTTTGTTGATTTACTTTTATCGTATAGGATTTCTATGGATAATAGTGATAAAAGTTGGATGAACCTCCTGAGATGGACGGATGAGTATATCCGTGGAGAGAACGAGTTTCTTGATAAGGCATTTTAACGAGCCGCCCAAGGAAATGAAATATCATGCCCTTCCACAAAGTGCATGAATCAATAATTGTATTATAAAAATATGGCGGAGGATCATTTGGTTGTTCATGAATTTGTTGATGGTTATACCAAATGGGTTTTCCACGGGGAAGGATTTTCCTCGAGGAATACACCTCATCCAAGCAATGATGAATAAGGTTCTACCATGCGTGACGATATTGATGTAATACTTCATGATACATTTAGAAATATAGAGGGTCAGGCAGGGGATGAAGAAGGAGTTGAGGAAAGACTATGTGAAGATGCAAAGAAGTTTTTCAAATTATTGGAGGAAGGAAAAATAAAAGTTATATCCGGGGTGTGCAAATTTCAGTAAACCGAGTTTCACTATTCGGTTGTACTTGCTTAAATCCTTGTATGAGTTGAGTAATGTGACTTTCTTAGATTTTTTAGAGTTGATAAAGGAGGAATTTCCCTTTGCTCAAGTACCATAATCTTTCACCAAGTCTAGAAACATGATAAATTTGGGTCTTCATTATGGAAAAACACATGCATGCCCTAATGATTGCATGTTATTTTGGAAAAATAAAATGCGAATGCCAATAATTGATCTATTTGTGGGTCTTCAAGATTGAAGAGTGATGGTCCTTTGACTAAAGCAAGCTCTAAAATTCCTGAAAAGGTTTTAAGTACTTTCCTTTAAAACCTAGGCTTCAGAGGATATTCATGTGTCATGAAACGATTGCTGCAATTAGATGGCATGCTAATGAATGACCCAATGATGGGAATATAAGACATCCTGCTGATGAGTAAGCTTGGAAGGCTTTTGATTCTTTGCACCCAGACTTCTCAAAGATGCTCGGAATTTTAGATTGGGTCTTTCAAGTGATGGTTTCAACTCGTTTCGGACCATGAGCATTTCTGTAACGACCTGGTCGGTCGTTTTGAGAGTTAGCGCCCCGATCCCCTAATAAACTCTTCTCTCATGTCTATTTATGTTATTGGAACTTGTCGAAGCATTGAGTGATGAAATCCGGAGTGATTTTGGACACATAGTCAATAAATGTGTAATTTAGCTTTAGAAATCTGGCCGAACTAGAGCTGTATGAAGACAGATCCAGAATGGAATTATGTCGACTCCGTTAGCTCCGTTGGATGATTTCGGGGTTAGGAGAGTGTTCGGAATGTGTTTTCGAAGTCGGTTGTACATTTAGGCTTGAATGGCAAAAGTTAGAATTTCGGAGATTTCGGCCGATAGGTGAAATTTTGATATCGGACTCGGAATGGTATTCCGAAAGCAATAGTAGGTCCGTAATGAAAATTGTGACTTGTGTGAAAAATTTGAGTTCATTCGAATGAGTTTTGACGTGTGTCGGCATCAGATGTGAATTCTAAAAATTTCATAAGCTCTTAGGCTTGAATCTATGCATAATTTATGATTTTGATGTTATGAGATGTGTTTTTAAGACAAGGTATTAGGGTCAGTTGGTAGTTTTGGTTGAGGTCCCGGGGGCCTCAGGGTTGTTTCGGACTCCCGACGTGTGAATTTGGAACCTTAAGAGTAGCTCAACCATTTCTGGTTCTGGTGTCTCGCACCTGCGATGGTTTTTCCGCAGGTGCGGACATGCAGGTGCGAAGGGGGTGCACGCAGGTGCGGACGTAGCTTAGGCTGGCCTGACTCGCAGGTGCGAAAGAGTATCTGTAGGTGCGGCAACGCAGGTGCGATCCCAGTGTCGCAGGTGCGAAATACCTGGGCTGGTTACACCAAATCCGAGGGTTTAAAATTCATAACTCCAAAATCGATTGAGCTCGGGATTTGGCGATTTTCAGTGGAATTTGAAGAGGAGAATCATAGGTAATTTTTTCTAACCTTAATCCATTTGTATATCAATAATCTCAAATAATTTCCTCAATCTAATCAATGAAATTGGATGAAAACCCATGAAATTGGGATTAAACTTCCCCAAGTAGAAATCTGAGGATTAGGGAGATTTAGACGTTGGATTTTGTTGATTCTTGTTCGAGTGATTTCATGAGCGAATGGGTGTTCAGGAAATATAAATTTTACCCAATTCTGAGATATGGGCCCGGGGGACTTTTTGGGCGAATTTTCTATTTTCGCGTATTAGCTTAGAAATAATTAGCTATTTTGTTTCCTTGAAGTGATATTTACGTTATGAAATCGAATTGAATAGATTCGTGCCACCCGGAGTCGGATACTCATGGCAAGAGCGTGGTATTGAGTTGATTTGTGCAGTTAAGATAAGTGGCTTGCCTAACTCTGTGTTGGGGATTTTCTCTTGGGCATTTTTATACATATTTTGTTATGTGGACACCATGTACGTGAGGTGACTAGTGCGTACATAGGTCATTGTTGCTAAAATTCTATTTTTTTCCTCCATGCAATCACTCATTCTCATTCCTATATTATTGTTTCCTGTCTTAATTGAGTATTTAGCTTAAGAATAAGCATGCCTACCTGTCCTTACTTGATTTCCTCTTATTTCCTACAAGTTTTACTCTATTCTTGACTGTTATTTTTCTTGAACTGTTTAATTAAGTCGTATCTGACATACTTCTGCATTGCATATTTAAATTGGAACTACGGACGGAGATCCGGGAGCTTTCCCCTGTACTGCATTTTATATTTAAATTGGGACTACGGACCGAGATCCGGGAGCTTTCCCCTTGTATTGAAATGCATTTTAAATTAGGACTACGGACGGAGATCCAGGAGCTTTCCCTTTGTACTGCATAGCATATTTAAATTGGGACTACGGACTGAGATCTGGGAGCTTTCCCCTTGTACTTCATTGCATATTTACTATTGAGATATATGTTGTGCTGAGCCGAGGGCTCTCTTTCTGCTATTAATTCTTCCAGTTTACATTAATTATGTTTATCATTGCTTATCTATGTTTCACTATTTTAAATTTATAATTGACTTCTTTAAAAACTCGGTAGAGCCTCCACCTGACCTCGTCACTACTTGCCTGGGGTTAGGCTTGGCACTTACGGAGTATCGAATGTGGAGTACTCATGCCCTTTCCTGCGCATGTTTTCCCCATGTGCAGATCCAGGTCCCAGCACACAGTATAGTGGCTACGCGCATCTTAGCAGCAGCATAGGAGACTGCGAGGTAATTCTGCCGCATCCGCAGGATCTCACGAATCCCCGTCCTTCTCTAGTACATATATCGGAGATATATAGATACATTTTCCTTACTTCTTTGTATAGAGCTACAATAGTTCAGAGTTTGTGACTTTGTGATGTTCCGAGTTTTGGGATAGTAAAAGCTATAAATGCCGAGAGGCTAAAACTTTTATAGTATTGCTTCTTATTCACTTTTTCTATTATTTTTTTTCCTTGTTTTCCGCAAGTTTTAGGCTTACCTAGTCGTAGGGACTAGGTTCCTTCACGAGACCGATCGGAGGGTAATTCGGGTCGTGACAAGTTGGTATCAAAGCGTCTAGGTTCATAGGAGTCACAAGTCACAAGCCGGTTTGTTAGAGTATCGCGGATTAGTGCGGAGACGTCCGTATCTATATTCGAGAGGCTATGTAACTGTTAAGAACAATCAAATTATTTGGAATTCCTTATCGTGCTAGTTACTGCCATCAAATTCTCAAACTCTATTCTATTCTTGCTTGTAGATGGTTCGTACCCGTACCGACGTACTGATGACTAGGCACCCGAGCCCCCAGTCAGAGCCACTAGAGGCAGGGGCCGGGGAAGGATGAGCACGCGGTGCAGCCCGAGCACCGGATAGAGCAGAGGCAGAGGATCCCCCAGCAGCTACAGTTGGAGGGGCACAGGAGGTCCTTACTGTTACTCCAGACCTCCAGAAGACATTGGCCCAGTTCTTGAGTGCCTTCAGTACTCTATCTCAGGCAGGACTACTCCCGATAGCTCCAGCTACATCCCAGGCCGGGGGAGGGACACAGACTTCCGCAGCCCGTACTCCTGAGCAGAGGGTTCATATTAGGCAGGTTCCAGAGTATATTCCTATGCCCCCAGCAGTTCCAGCTCAGCATGAGACTAGGATAGTTGTTCCTGAGGCAGAGATGCTCCGACTTGAGAGGTACAAGAAGTACCACCCACCTGAGTTCGGCGGACTAGCTTCGGATGACACCCTGGGTTTTCTCGAGGGGTGCCATCGCATTCTCCGCACTATGGGTATTTTGGAGACGAGTGGGGTTTCTTTCACTACTTTCCAGCTGAGGGGAGAAGCTTATCACTGGTGGTGTCTTTTGAGCTTAGTAGTCCGGACGAGGCAGCTTCACTTACTTGGGCTCAGTTCTCCGAGATGTTATTACTTGAGTTTGTCCCTCAGAGTTTCAGGGATGCTTGGTGTGCGGAGTTTGAGCAGCTATGCCAGGGTACCATGACTGTATCAGAGTATGTAGTCCATTATAGCGATTTGGCTCGTCATGCACCTGCTTTGGTTGTCACTGTTAGAGAGAGGGTTCGACGCTTTATTGAGGGACTCCACCGCAGTATTCGGACCAGCATGGCCAGAGAGCTGGAGACCGATATTACTTACCAGCAGGCCGTGAATATTTCCTGGAGGATTGAGACCATGTTAGCCTGAGACAGGGAGGAGAGAGAGGACAAGAGGTCTCGAGAGACTGGTCATTTTTCAGGAGCCCGTGCACCAACAGCACGCTATGGTAGGGGTTTTGTAAGTCGCCCCATTCATTCAGCTCTCCTAGTAGCCAGTGGTATTCCAGCTCCTCTTATACCTCAGGAGCCTTATTATGCACCACTAGTATCTCAGGTGCCTCCTGCTCGAGGTGCTATTACTAGCCAGTCCAGCAGGCCAGTTCAGAGTCAGCAGCAGCCGACACGTCCTCTGAGGGGTTGCTTTGAGTGTGGTGACCCTCGTCATATGACAAGAGATTTCCCCAGAGCGAGGAAGGGTGCGCCACCTCAGACTTATCAGGCGTCACGTCTTCCACCAGGTCCCCCAACTATTCTTCCAGCCTTAGTTGCTACCCCACCACCTCAGACATCTCGAGGTGGAGGTTGGGGAGGTCTAGGTCGCCCTAGAGGGGGAGGCCTGGCCAGGTACTATGCTCTTCCAGCCCGATCCGATGCCATTGCTTCAGATTCAGTCATCACAGGTATTGTTCCCGTTTGTCATAGGGATGCATCGGTATTATTTGACCCAGGCTCTACACATTCATATGTGTCTTCTTATTTTGCTTCACATCTAGGGATATCTCAGGATTCTTTGAGTTATCCCGTTTATATTTCTATTTCGGTGGGAGATTCTCTTGTTGTGGACCGCGTATATCTATCATGTTTGATTGCTATCAGTGGTTTTGAGACCAGAGCTGATTTACTATTACTCAATATGGTAGATTTCGATGTTATATTGGGTATGGACTGGCTGTCTCCCTACTATGTTGTTCTTGATTGTCACGCCAAGACCGTGACACTGGCTATGCCATGATTACCGAGGTTAGAGTGGAGAGTTTCCTTAGAGTATACTCCCCGCCGAGTCATTTCTTTTCTTAAGGCTTAGTGGATGGTTGAAAAGGGGTATGATGCATATTTGGCTTATGTGAGAGATGTTAGTGCTGAGACCCCTACGGTTGAGTCAATTCCAGTTGTCAGGGACTATCCTAATCTATTTACAGCTGATCTTCCAGGTATGCCGCCCGATAGAGACATCGATTTCGGCATTGACTTTTTGCCTGGCACTCAGCCCATTTCCATTCCTCCCTATCGCATGGCTCCTCCTGATTTGAAGGAGCAGTTACAGGAGTTTCTTTAAAAGGGATTCATCAGGCACAGTGTATCACCTTGGGGTGCTCCGGTGTTATTTATGAAGAAAAAGGATGGCTCGATGCGTATGTGTATTGACTACCGGCAGCTGAATAAGGTGACAGTCAAGAACAGGTACCCATTGCCTCTCATTGATGATCTACTTGACCAGTTACACGGTTCTAGGGTGTTCTCCAAGATTGATATGTGTTCGGGTTATCATCAGTTAAAGATTCGGGAGCCGGATATCCCGAAGACTGTCTTCAGGACCAGATATGGCCACTATGGTTTCCTTCTTATGTCATTTGGGCTGACCAACGCCCCAGCAGCCTTCATGTACCTGATGCACAACATATTTCAGCCTTATCTTGATACTTTCGTCATTGTGTTCATTGATGACATTCTGGTATATTCTCGGTCCCAGGAGGATCATGAGCAGCACATGAGGACCGTGCTCCAGACATTGAGGGAGAAGAAGTTGTATGCCAAGTTTTCTAAGTGTGAATTTTGGCTTGATTCTGTGGAATTCCTAGGGCATGTGGTGTCTTTGGATGGAATCAAGGTAGATCCGAAGAAGGTGGAAGCAGTACAGAGTTGGACCAGACCGTCCTCAGCTACTGAGATCCGCAGTTTCCTCGGTTTGGCTGGGTATTATCGTCGTTTTGTGTAGGGATTTTCATCCATTTCAGCGCCCATGACCAGACTAACCCAGAAGGGTGCACCTTTTATATGGTCTGAGGAGTGTGAGGAGAGAATTCAGAAGCTCAAGACATCCCTGACTACAACCCAATGTTAGTATTACCCACAGGTTCAGGGTCCTATATAGTCTATTGTGATGCTTCGAGGATTGGCCTGTGAGCGGTGTTGATGCAGGACGGTAGGGTGATTTCCTACGCGACCAGGCAGTTGAAGGTGCATGAGAAAAACTACCATGTTCATTATCTCTAGTTGGCAGCGATTTTTCACGCCTTGAAGATATGGCATCATTATTTAAATGGTGTTCCCTATGATATATTCACGGATCATTAGAGTTTGCAGCACATATTCAGGAAGAAGGATCTAAGTTGTCGCCAACGTAGGTGGTTCGAGTTGCTAAAGGACTATGACATCACTATATGATACCACCGGGGAAGGCCAATGTGGTGGCAGACGCCTTGAGTCACAGGGCGGAGAGTCTGGGGAGTTTGGCATACCTTTATGCAGCTGAGAGGCCTCTAGCCTTAGATGTTCAGTTCTTAGCCATTCAGTTCGTGAGATTGAATCTTTCTGAGCCTTGTCGGTATTAGCTTGTGTGGTTGCTCGATCTTCCCTTTATGACCGTATCAGAGAGCTCCAGTATGATGATCCCCACCTTTTGGTTCTTCAGGATAGAGTCCGGCAGGGTGATGCCAGGGACGTGACCATAGGTGATGACGGGGTGATGAAGATGCAGGGCCGTATTTGTGTACCCAACATAGATGGGCTTCGGGAGTTGATTATTGAGGAGGCCCATAGTTCGCGGTATTCCATCCATCCGGGTACCGCGAAGATGTACCAGGATTTGAGATAACACTATTGGTGGTGAAGGAGGAATAAGGATGTAGTGGAGTTTTTATCCAAGTGTCTTAACTGTCAGCAAGTCAAATATGAGCATCAGAGACCAGGAGGATTACTTCAGCATATAGAGCTTCCAGAGTCAAAGTGGGAGCGGATCACCATGGACTTTGTGGTTGGACTTCCTCGGACTTTAAGGAAGCATGATGCTATTTGGGTGATTGTGGGTCGGCTGACCAAATCAGCCCATTTCATTCCAGTGTTGATTACATATTCATCTGAGAGGTTGGCTGAGATTTATATCAGAGAGATTGTTTGCCTCCATGGTATCCCAGTATCTATCATTTCAGACAGAGGTACACAAATTCACTTCACGTTTCTGGAGAGCCGTCCAGGAGGAGTT
This sequence comes from Nicotiana knightiana, assembly GCA_005239525.1. Lineage (NCBI taxonomy): Eukaryota > Viridiplantae > Streptophyta > Magnoliopsida > Solanales > Solanaceae > Nicotiana > Nicotiana knightiana. The sequence goes on from ML378607.1 coordinate 83,685, forward strand.
AGGCACCAGGGTACAGTTGAGTAGTACTTTTCACCCTCAGATGGATGGGCAGTCTGAGTGCAAGATTCAGATTCTCGAGGATATGCTCTGTGCCTGTGTGATAGATTTTGGAGGGTCATGGGACCGATACTTGCCACTTGCAGAGTTTTCTTATAATAACAGCTACCAGTCCATCATTCAGATGGCGCCGTATGAGGCTTTGTATGGTAGGCGGTGCAGGTCTCCCATGGGATGGTTTGAGCCGGGTGAGGCCCGATTGTTGGGTACAGACTTGGTTCAGGATGCCCTGGACAAGGTGAAGGTGATTCAGGAGAGACTTCGCATAACTCAGTCCAGGAAGAACAGCTATGCGGACCGGAAGGTTCGTGACTTTGCATTTATGGCTGGTGATCGGGTTTTGCTTCGGGTATTGCCTATGAAGGGCGTCATGAGATTCGGGAAGAAAAGCAAGCTGAGTCCGAGATTTGTTGGCCCTTTTGAGGTGTTGCGACGTGTTGGGGAGGTTGCTTATGAGCTAGCCCTGCCTCCCAGCCTAGCAGGGGTTCATCCGGTGTTCCACGTCTCCATGCTCTGAAAGTATCACGGTGACCCGACTCATGTTTTGGATTTCAACTTAGTCCAATTAGACAAGGATCTATCATATGTTGAGGAGCCTGTGGCTATATTGGACAGGCAGGTCAGAAAGCTCAGATCAAAGAATATTGCCTCAGTTAAGGTTCAGTGGAGGGGTCAGTCAGTCGAGGAGGCGACTTGGGAGACCGAGCAGGATATGCGGAGTCAGTACCCTCATCTTTTCACAGCTTCAGGTATGTTTCTATACTCGTTCGAGGACGAATGATTTTCTTAAGAGGGGGAGGATGTAACGACCCGGTCGGTCGTTTTGAGAGTTAGCGCCCCGATCCCCTAATAAACACTTCTCCCATGTCTATTTATGTTATTGGAACTTGTCAGAGCATTGAGTGATGAAATCCGGAGTGACTTTGGACACATAGTCCATAAATGTGGAATTTAGCTTTAGAAATCTGGTCGTAGCTAGAGCTGTGTAAAGACGGATCCGGAATGGAATTATGTCGACTCTATTAGTTCCTTTTGGTGATTTCGGGGTTAGGAGCGTGTTCGGAATGTGTTTTCGAGGTCGGTTGTAGATTTAGGCTTGAATTGGCGAAAGTTAGGATTTCGGCGATTTCGGCCGATACGTGAAAAATTGATATCGGATTCGGAATAGAATTCCGAAAGCGACAGCATGTCCTTAATGCAAATTGTGACATGTGTGCAAAATTTGAGGTCATTCGGACGAGTTTTGACGTGTTTCAGCATCAGATGTGAATTCTAGAAATTTCATAAGTTCTTAGGCTTGAATCTATGCATAATTGATGATTTTGATGTTATGAGATGTGTTTTTAAACTCGACCTAGTATGAACAAGGTATTAGGGTCATTTGGTAGTTTTGGTTGAGGTCCCGGGGGCCTCGGGGTTATTTCGGATGCCCAACGGTTGAATTTGGAACCTTAAGAGCAGTTGAACCATTTCTGCTTCTGGTGTCTCGCACCTTCGATGGTTTTTCCACAGGTGCGGACACATAAGTGCAAAGGGGGTGCACGCAGGTGCTGACCTAGCTTAGGCTAGCCTGACTTGCAGGCCGGAAGAGTATCCGCAGGTGCGGAGCCGCACCTGCGACCCAGCCACTGCAGGTGCGACCCCAAGCCGTTTAATGAGTTTCCGCACCTGCGATTGTGTTTCCACCGGTGAGACCCCATTGTCGCAGGTGCGAAATACCTGGGCTGGTTATACCAAAATCCGAGGGTTTGAAATTCATAACCCCAAAATCAACTGAGAGCTCGGGATTTTGCGATTTTCAGTGGAATTTTAAGAGGAGAATCATAGGTAACGTTTTCTAACATTAATCCATTTGTATATCAATAATCTCTATCAATTTCCTCAATCTAATCAATGAATATGGATGAAAAAACATGAAATTGGGATGAAACTTCCCCAAGTAGAAATTTAAGGATTTAGGGAGATTTAGACGTCGAATTTTGTTGATTCTTGTTCGAGTGAGTTCATGAGCGAATGGGAGTTTGGGAAATATAAATTTTGCCCGATTCTGAGACATGGGCTCGAGGGACTTTTTGGGCGAATTTTCTAATTTCGCGTATTAGCTTAGAAGTAATTAGTTATTTTGTTTCCTTGAAGTGATGTTTACGTTATGCAATCGAATTGAATAGATTTGGGCCACCCGGAGTCGGATACTCGTGGCAAGAGCACGGTACTGAGTTGATTTGCACAATCAAGGTAAGTGGCGCTCCTAACTCTGTGTTGCGGATTTCCCCATGGGCATTTTTATACTGATTTTGTTATGTGGACGCCATGTACGTGAGGTGACGAGTGCGTACACGGGTCATTAGTGCTAAAATTCCATTTTTCCTTCCATGCAACAACTCATTCTCATTCCTATATTATTTTTTCTTGTCTTAATTGAGTAGTTATCTTAAGAATAAGCATGCCTACCTGTCCTTACTTGAGTTCCTCTTATTTGCTACTAGTTGCACAATGCTTAGATAGTTTTACTCTATTCTTGCCTGTTGTTTTTCCTGAACTGTTTAATTAAGCTGTATCCAACATACTTCTGCATTGCATATTTAAATTGGAACTACGGGCGGGGATCTGGGAGCTTTCCCCATGTACTGCATTTCATATTTAAATTGGGACTACGGACCGAGATCTGGGATCTTTCCCCCTGTACTGAAATGCATATTTAAATTGGGACTACGGATGGAGATCCGGGAGCTTTCCCCCTGTACTGCATAGGATATTTAAATTGGGACTACGGACTGAGATCCGGGAGATTTCCCCTTGTACTGCATTGCATATTTACTGTAGAGATATATGTTGTGCTGAGCCGAGGGCTCTCTTTCTGCTATTAATTCTTCCAGTTGACATTAATCATGTTTATCATTGCTTATCTATATTTCAATGTTTTAAATTTATAATTGACTTCTTTTAAAACTCGGTAGAGCCTCAACCTAACCTCGTCACTACTTGACTGGGATTAGGCTTGGCGCTTACGAAGTATCGAATGTGGAGTACTCATTCCCTTTCCTACGCATGTTTTCCCCATGTGCGGAGTAATTCTGTCGTGTCCGCAGGATCTCATGAGTCCCCTTCCTACTCTACTACAGATATAGGAGATATATAGATACATTTTCCTTATTTCTTTGTATAGAGCTACAGTAGTTTAGAGTTTGTGACTTTGTGATGTTCCGGGTTTTGGGATAGTAAAAGCTGTAAATGCCGAGCGTGCTTCTCTTTACTGTTTCTATTATTGTTTTGCCTTATTTTCCGCAAGTTTTAGGCTTACCTAGTCATAGGGACTAGGTGCCGTCACGAGACAGATCTGAGGGTAATTCGGGTCGTGACAATTTGTCATAGCACGTGGCATGTTATGTTAACTATAAATTATCACGTGGATTTGCATGAAGCCAGAGTATATAATGTTATCTATGATCATTCCGGGTCCATCATCTCCAGAAAATGATATAGATGTGTACCTACGACCATTACTTGAAGAATTGAAGGAACTATGGGAAACTAGGATAGACACATTTTATGCTGAAACCAACCAAACTTTCTGAATGCGTGCTGCCTTATTGTGGACAGTTAACGACTTTATAGCATTAGTAATTCTTTAAGAATGGAGCACTAAGGGGAGATTGGCATGCCCCAATTGCAATTATGGCACATGTTCTCAATATCTCAAACATAGTCATAAGATATGTTACTTGGGTCATCGAAGATCTTTGCCTCGTGATCATTCATTCTAAAGAGATAAGAAGTCTTTTGATGGTAAAGAGGAGCATAGACATGCACCTGCTCCTTTGTCGGGTTATGAAGTGTTTGAAGATCTGCTTGAAATAAACAATATCTTAGGAAAAAGCACTAAAAAAGGCCTCGAAGTGATAAGTGTTTGTGGAAAAAGAGATCCATTTTTTTTAATTTCCATATTGGGTGCATAACAAATTGAGGCACAATCTTGATATGATGCACCTCGAGAAAAACATATGTGATAGTTTTCTTGGGACTTTATTAGAAATAGATGGAAAATCAAAAAATCATTAAAAATCTCGCTATGACTTACAATAAATGGGGATACAAAAGGAGCAACAACCAAGAATAAATAATAATGGAATTATAAGTTTGGCTAAATCTTGTTTCTACATGAAACAAAAAGAGAAAAGTTTATTTTGTACATGAAAAATGCTAAATTATCAAAAGGGTGTGCTTTGAATATTTCAGAATGCGTGCAAATGAAGGAGATGAAAATATCAGGGTACAAGAGTCATGACGCTCATTTTATAATGCATTACATGCTCCAGGTTGATGTTAGAAAAGCGTTGCCCAAGAATGTTTCATTAGCCTTGATTAGGTTGGGAAATATTTTTAGAGCTATATGTAGAAAGGTCATAAAGCGAAAAGATCTTGAAATAATGCAGTCTGAAATTGTTGAAATAACATAAGATCTTGAAAATATTTTTCATCCAATATTTTTTGACATAATGCCACATTTTCCTATTCATTTGGTGAATGAAATTAAGCTTGGGAGTCCGGCTCATCTCCGTTGGATGTATCCCATTGAGAGGAACCTATGTAAGTACAAGTTGTTTGTAAGTAATTGATCCAGTCCAGAAGCGTAATAACATAGGGGTTTTTGGCCGATGAGTGCTTGACTTTTTGTTCGAAATATCTACATCATGGCGTGAAGACAAAATTTAGTAGGTACCAAACTGTGGATTTGATGAGTTCTCTCAAAAATTTTCACATATATTCCCTAATATAGGCCATCCAATTAGAAGTAAGAAAAAAAATACTTTTCTCATAGATTCGCAGTTATTCTTTGAAGCACGTCGATATGCTATGTTCAATACTGGAGATGAACAAATGAAAAAGTTTATCGAGTAAGATAAATTATATAAACATTTATTTATATAATTTTTTCTTTATTTTATGATTAAACTTGAAATGATCTTGATTGCAGGGAACATAAAAATTTAATTGTTAATCATAGTAGATCAAATGCATGGGTAAGAGTGAGGGATCATAGTCGGGAATTCAGGAATTGGTTTAAAGAGAAAGTTAAAATATTATAGTGCAAGATTATTTAAGATGGCTAGCCAAAGGACCTAATATGGTAGCCAAACGATATACACCATATTTTATTAATGGATACCGATTTCATATAAAAGAACGAGATTCCCGATGCAAGACTCAAAATAGTGGAGTGACTTTATTGGCAACAACAGATTGTTTTGCTACTTCTAGGGACCAAAATCCCATCAGTGGTGAGGTTATCTATTATGGAGCGATTCAGGATATCATTGAGATTGATTATTAGGAATGTTTTAGTGTTATACTATTTAGGTGTGATTAGTTTCGTAATGAAATAGATGATTATGGGTTAACTCATGTGTACTTCAATAGATTATGCAGTACCGATGACCCTTTTGTGTTGGCATCACAAGTTTATCAAGTTTTTTATATGGATGATCCAATTGAGAAATATTTTTAATATGCGAGGAGTAAAGTACATGTTGATTTGTATGATCTGGAGGAAGAGAACTGTCCCAATATTGGAGACACATTTTGGAGGGAACTTAATAATGACATTGGTGTAACAACCCGACTGATCATTTTGAGCATTTACACTTTGCTCGCTTGTTTGAGGGCATGAATATTTCTGTATGAAGTATTATGACTTATGTAAGTCGTTGGTTTGGGTTTTGAGGTTATTCGGGATTGATTTGCAAGAATGATCCTCAACTAGAAGCTCTAAATTGGAAAGGTTTAACCAAGTTTGACCTTTTAGTATTTGACCTCGGATTGGATTTCTGATGGTTCTGTTAGCTCCGTCGGATGATTTCGGACTTAGGAGCGGTCCAGATTGTTATTTGGAGGTCGGTAGCAGATTTTGGCTTGAAATGACGAAAGTTGGAATTTTGGAAAGTTTGATCGAGAGTTAAATTTTTGATACCGGGGTTGGATTCCAATTCCGGAAGTTGGAGCAGGTCCGTGATGTCAAATGTGACTTGTGTGCAAAACTTGAGGTCAATCAGACGAGATTTTATAGGTTTCAACATCGGTTGTGGAAGTTTGAAGTTTCAAGTTCATGGATTTTGAATTGAGGTGTGATTCATCATTTCGATGTTGTTATGTGTGTTTTGAGGCCTCGAGTAGGTCCGTGTTATGTTATGAGACTTGTTGGTATGTTTGGACGTGGTCCTGAGGGGCTCGGGTGTGTTTCAGATTGATTTCAGATCATTTTTCCTCCATGTTATTATTGTTGGTTTTTGCTGTTTGCCTGATGTTTCTGGTGTTGTTCGCGATAAGGAAGGTCCAGCCACGATTGGTCTGCTGCGAATTTGTTCTTCCCGGACGCAAAGGAAGGAACGCATTCGCGAAAGGTATGTTGATTGGGTTCCGCATTCGCGATGGGGCATCGCGTTCGCATAGAGATGAAATTGAGGAAGTGAATGATATGTCTTCACGTTCGCGATATAGCAGTCACGTTCACGAAGGGTTGGTCCTGTTGTGCATCGCATTCGCGAGGGCTATGCCACGAAAGCGTAGAGTATTTTGTTCTGGTGTTTTTCTTTCATCGCGAACGCGATGGTATTGACGCGTTCGCGAAAGAGGAGGCCTGTGCAGAATATATAATACTCTATTTCGAGGGTTTCAACCATTTTTGTATATTTGGAGCTATGGAGCTCGAATTGAAGCGATTCTTGGATCAATTTTTACCATATGAATTGGGGTAAGTGTTCTCTATTCGGTTTTGTTTATTTGAGAATCTATCATCGATTTTAGCTTTTGGTTGATGAATTTTAAAGAGGAAACTGGGGGTTTTGGCCTAAAGTTTCATAATATGAATTTTTGAGTTTTGAACACCGATTTGGAGTCGGATTTGAGTGAAACTAGTATGGTTGGACTCGTAATTCAATGGGTTATCGGATTTTGTGAGTTTTGCTGGATTCCGAGGTGTGGGCTCGACTGTAATTTTTGCCGAATTATGAAATTGATTTAGGATTCGATCTTTATCATTTGGAATTGGTTCTTTTAGCCTTGTTTGATGTATTTGAGTTGTTTTTGGTTAGTTTTGAGCCGTTCGGATGTCGGAACGCGCATGATGGCATCTTTGGAGCTTCACTTGGTTTGCTCGGAATTGGTATTGGCTCGTTCGAGGTAAGTAACTCTTCTAAACTTAGTGCTGAGGGAAACCCCGAATTTTGTGATATGTGATGGGTGTTGAGGTGACGCACATGTGACGGGCGTGAGGGCGTGCACCGTGTGAATTGTGACTTTGTTACTTCTGTGGTACTATGTAGTTACCTAAACTTACCTCTAATCATGAAATTTCTACGTACTTGGTTATTGAGTTGTGATCCATGTTAGACACCATGTCAAGGCTACATGTTTATCCTATTGGGACGCACTGAGGTAATTTTGGCTGCTTAGTTATCTTCTTTCATTGTTTTATATACTCAGCCATACTCATTCATATGCGTATCATATCCCAGTCTCTGCTGTTATGTATTGATACATCACATCATTATATTCGGGCTAGTTTCATGACATTGTGATCTCGAGAGAGAGAGAGAGAGACCGGAGATATTTATGACTGAGTGAGGTCGAGGGCCTGATTGCGAGGATATTTACAGGATCGGGTTGCACCCCGCAAAATGTTTCGTTGATTTATTCCATGATTGGCTTGATATAGAGATTGTGATGTAGGAGCCCCTCCGGAGTCTGTACACACCCCTAGTGACCGCAGGTACCTACTGAGTGCGAGTGCTGAGTGTCGAGTGTCGAGTGATTAGGAGGACAGAATGACTATGAGGACTGAGTGACTGGGAGGATTGAGTGAATTTATACTCAGAGAGTATGCATATGGTTCTATTACTGAGTCGCATCGTATTCGATATGCACATGACATACAGGCATAGGGATGCATTTTTCCTCATGTTGTACAGTATCACGTAATTAATGACTTTTCACATATATTTACATATGGGCATCGAGAGGTATTTTACACTTGATATCTAGAGAGAAAATGAAACATCATATTTACTGTTGAAACGATTTTTGAAAAAATTTGCGATTTTCAAACTATCTCATATTTTACCACGATTTCGGTAAAGGATTTGAGTTTTCACTGATATTCTTGAAAGGTGGAACTATTTTCGGAAAGCTGTGAAAAAGATGAGCATTTTTATCTCTGAGTTACTTTCTTATTTATATGCTTTATGTTGTTATGAACTGCTATTGGTTGTTGGTGTTGGACCCGACCTATGTTCCAGCTTGTCACTACTTTCAACCTAAGGTTAGGTTTGTTACTTACTCAATACACGAGGTCAGTTGTATTGATACTACATTTCTGCACATTGCGTGCAGATGTTGGCTGTTGTTGTTGCTATGTTCGATGGTTGCTGGATTTGAAGACGTACTTGCGTCCCTGTTGCAGCTGCCTCTTTGTTCGGGGTAGCCTTAGATTATAAAGCTCAGTTTATGTACTTTTCAAACATACTATGTATTTATTTCATTTTCGCTTTATAAACTCTATTCTTAGAAGCTCGTGATTTATAGTACTAGTCCTTGGGGAATGTGTAAGATCTACATTATTCCACTAATATTTGTGGAATTTGATAGCTATTAGTTGGCTTACCTAGCGGGTTGGCTTATGTGCCATCATGACTAGTGAATTTGGGGTGGTGGCAAGTTGGTATCGAATCTAGATTACTTGATGTTGACATTATATAATCAAGAGAAGATGTACCCGTTGATATTATTGATATTCCATCTAATTCACATGATAAATTGTGGAAACATCGGAAGATGAGGATGGGTTTGATGATACTGATTTGGACTGGATGGAAGCAGATGATTAAATACGAAAATTCTTAAATTCTTTTAAGTATAATCTTTTTTGAGTGAGTGATAATGCCTTTTCTTTATAAATATTTTATGATTATTTTTGTTTATATCCTTTAGAAAAGTATTCTGACATGCTTCAATTTTGCAGGATTTGGGATCTGGTAACATTATTGTAGATACTGATTTAATTGAGAGAGATTTGTGATCCTTTAGTTCGGTTGTTGAGGTTCGTCCCTTCCAACGTCCTCTTCTGGTTCAGTTGTGCTACATTTTGAGGTAGAGCATGAAATTTGTGATCCAACCATGCTACATCATTGATTCGATTTTTTTGGTCTTGGGATTTGCGATCTTGCTCTTTTATGACTGATTTATCTAGTTATCTTTGGAGCTTTTTTTTTGATAAATTAAAATTTTATTACAAAACAGGAAGAATTTACAGCTCAAAAAAAAGAGAAAAAAAAGGTTCTAATGTTAGCAAAATCGTCCTGTGATTAATTTGATTGGAGCAGTGATGAGTTTTTCATGGTACATTTACTTGTGGTTAGCAGTCAACAGTGATGAATTAGTAAAACGACAGGTTGGAAAATGTGTTTGTGTTTAATGATGAATGGGGATCATCACTATTACATATGAATAATCAGTTCCAAGTATTCAAGTGTGAAACTATGTCTTTAGAAATATAAACATTATTTTCTTCCTGCACCAGGCAATTGTGTGTCGTTCTGTTTAATCTGATTCCTATTTCTTTGGTCTTCAATAAAGGTGTTGGAAAAAATGATCAGTCTCCGGTCTTCTTTAAGGTATTGAGTTGGGTTGCATGTTTGTGTCGCTTTATAACTAATGTGTGATTCTATGGAATTAGAAGATTGCTTGTTATGTGACTATTAGGGGTGAGAAGGGCAATGCAGTTACTAGATGTAGCTTTAGGCTTATCAAATGTAGCTATAAGTGCTACTGAAAAAGAAATGAATCCTTCAAAGGAAAAATCATGAATCTAATAGTATTGAAGCAGAAACAGATATGTATTTACCAAATTTCGGAAACTCATCTCAACCGCATTCCGACTGGATCACTTGCATCTTTGCGAAATCAAAGGGTTTCGTCGCTGACAACAAAAAGAACCTTTCAAGTTACAAGGTCAAATGAAAATGAAGAACGACAATTAGAAGGTTGATAACATTCATCTTTGCGAAACCAAAGGTTTCGTCATTCACAATAAAAGAGTCTTGAAAGCTATAAGATCAAATGCAAATGAAGAACGACAATCAGAAGGTGGATCTCAATTGCAAGAACAAGTGCAGCAAGTGCCACAGAATTTCACCTCTTCAGCAGCACAAGGAGTACATGAACAAGTGCAACAACCGAATATGGATTCCATCACTCCTGCATCTCAGGAAGTACAAGAACGATTTGATGATTATACCAATCATGAAGCAATTGAAAAATTTGAGGAACAAGACAAATATATATTATTTTTAATCATAAAACTAACTAACAATAGTGATTGATGATTATCTTTGCTTTGTACTATAGCAGGCTCCTCCCCGCCAAAAAGTAAAAGAAGTCGTACTCAAATGCCAAGTGTTCATGGAAGAAATGAGCGCAAAAGAATCATTCTAAATGAGTATAATCAACCCGTTGGTCCTACAGACGAAGTTATAAATGAGTTGGGCAGCTTCCTCGGCATATTGGAAAGGAGTGAGACTTTTTATCTTCTTAATGTATTTAATTGGAGGAAACTAGACACAAAAGATGATATGTGGAAATATATCAAGGTATGAAGTTTCCAATGTCCAATAAACATGGATGATATTTCTTATTTCTTACACTAAATAAATTGCACTAAATTTGTAGGAAAAATATGACATTCCTGACGAGGCGAAACAATGGGTTTTTGAATCAGTTTGTACTGCTTGGAGAAAGTATAAGAATCAATTGAAGATAAACCACTTTAAAACCTATGATAATGATGAGCTTCGAATGGAGAATAGGCCAGTAAATGTTCCGGAATCTCACTTTAAGGATCTTCTTAAATATTGGAACTCCGCTTCTTACAAGGTACTTACATCTATTATTTCTGTGACCTATTCTCTGCTTGTTTCTTGTTTTACTTTATGTGAAGGAATGTAGGTTGGCACCCAACTTCTCCCTTAGCTAGGTAGTCTGCGTATCAATGTAGAAGATTACTATATGAAGTTTACTCTATCTATAAGTCGTCCTTTCTTTCTTGGTGGCATTAAATTCTTAAGTTGACTATTTAATGATTTCAAACTCATGATTACGACTTAAAGAGTGTCAATTATGAGTATTACAAGTTGTATTAGTAAAAGTCACTCTGAGTAATGAAGGATTAAAGCATGCAGGACAGTTTGGTAAAAACTCACAATGCTTAGAATGAATATTATGACACAGTTTAGTAACTATATATATATACTTAAGTGAGTGATACCCATATGTGGTTGAATCGTTTATTTTCTGCTCCCTAGTAGCCAAAATTATTGGTTTCTATTTGATTGACTCATCTGTTTGTAGAAAATGTCCGAAAATAAATATAGAGAATCAAAATAAGTTGAAGTATCCGTACATTGTTGGCAAAACAAGTTTTGCTCTAATTTGCAAGGTTTGATATTTTTTCTTTCTTTTTTTTAAATTATGAACTTGCTAATTTTACATGGAAAGATTCTTGTACCTGTTTCCATATAACTAGGCAAAAAAGAAGGAAATCTCTGATACTTCAGATACTCTATCAAGCAAGGATATCTTTGAGGCTACAAGAAAAAAAAATTTGGCCGAGTATACAAAAGCTTATATGACAATACCATTAGTAAAATTGTACGAAATTTCTAATTTAAAGTTTGTCGTGATTATCTATTTGTTATTAATTATTAATTCAATTTTATTTACTTAAACTTGTTTCTCTCGCATTTGGTTTGTAGGCTGAAATGGAAAGAATACAATCAACTCAAGAAAGTGAAGATGACAGTGATTCAGTTGACGCTTTTGCATCAGTCATGGGACCTGGACATCCAGGTCGCGTGAGATTGTATGGATGAGGGATTACCAAGACTATATTAAAAGGGAAAATAAGAAATCTTGGATCTTCTTTAGATGCTACTGATGAGAGGATGCAGCAGAAAATGGAGGAAATGGAAGAGAGGATGCAACAAAAAATACAAGAAAAGTTGAACGAACAAAAGGATGCTATGGAACAAAATATTATAATGAACATCGTCGCACAACTTCGACGTCTAAACCCGAATTTGCGACTTGATCCTGACATGCTATGGTTCAATGCATGTTCACCTGTAGAAGCGTCCTTTGCACAACAAGTTGTTGTTCAACTAAACAACCGACCATCTGCCGGTAGTAACAATCAAGGTCAGTACGTACCAAATGTTATACATCTTCTTCTTCTTCTTCTTCTTCTTCTTCTTCTCCTCTTTCCTTGTGCTTCTTCTTCTACTATTTCTCTCTTTCTCTCTCTCTTAGAGTCTGAATCGTTTAGTAATTTTTTTACCTTGCCTATGGCACTTAGTCGCTCCGTAATTCAATGGTTGTCTAGCTAGTGTCATTACTATGATGCATATATTTTTATCTTACCTTGCCGGCTCTTTGTTGTTGTATAGTCGCTGCGTAATTCTGTGCCAATTGGTAAAGTTGTTACATGAGGGAGAAGATATTATGGGTAAAAGTCTGATTTTATTCAATTATTACTATAAAGTTAATTAATTATAGAATATTCAATTTACTTTGGTGGAAAGTTCGATTGGGGGAGTGGTGCCAATAGTGAAGGGGTCAGTGAGGGTTTGGGTAAAGAGGACGGGATGGTAGTGTAAGGGATGAAGATGAACATAATGGGAACTAGATAGGGAATTGTTGTGTCCAATTTGTATGTAGATTATAAAAGGATGCATTTTTAACTTCCTGTGGCCATAGTTTTTACTATATGTGTATAATCACTCACCTTCACAGTAAGAGTGATTGTCCCTGTTGTTCTCATTATATTACCACTATCCAACTTTACCCTAATTTCCTTCTAGACATGTAATTAACGAAGTCATGGTTAATCAAGTTCTATTTGATCACTATAGCTTCTTGCATTTTTTGCTGCACAATTCTGGGCTTTCGGCAAAGGTATGTAAGGTTGTTCGTTCGTTCTTTCTTGTATTTTTGTTTTCTCTTTTGTTTTTTCATAACAATGGTTAAAGGCACAACTTGCGCGTATTTTTCATTTGGGCTTATTTCTGTTGATACAACTTGTAAACACATAAAGAAGTTACTGAAAGTTTTTGAGGCAGCACACTTGCCTAGTTTTGCCTAACAAATAGATTTCATGAATTCTATTGAGTAATTCAAATAGAGTTTAATTGAATAACTCACTGAAACTCTATTTCATCCCACTGAATAGAGTTTCAGAGCATTTTAGTCATCAATAACCACTTAAACTCTATTTTATCCCATTTAATATATGTTGAAAAAAAATTAAGAAGTCTAATTTATTGTGCTTTTTAGTACCTTATTGGTCTTTCATTAGCTGATTCTTACACTTTCTCCAAACATTCTGAATTTGTTATGTTACCTTTCATGTTCTTTTCTTTTTTCATGGCAATTTGTGCTATGGGTATTCTTAGACCGGATTATCTTAAAGGGTAATGACTTTATTTATCTTCTTTTGTAGATGGAGTAGATCAAGAAATGGATGATGAAGGCAGTGAAAAACAAGACCTTACTTGAGATGAATTTTGAATTTCTATAGATGAATGTTTTAGGAATATTTTGTTATCAATATTTTTTAAACTTACTATCTTGAAACGTACTAAACTTATGCACTCATGGGTAGAACATTTGCTTTATGGATATTATTTGCTTGATGGATATTTTTATATCATTAATAGTTTCATGTTATGATTTAATTAAATTTTAGTGTTGTTATCATTTATTTTATATATAAAATATTTATTTGTAACATGTGCTATATTTTGGTTTTAACTAAACTGATACAATAGCCTACCAGAACCATTGCAATAGGACACAAATGACATTCCATTAGACAATGTAAATCGCTGCAATAGGTCCTATAAACTGTTCCAATACAAATATAACTGTTACGGTAGCTTAAAGAAACTGTTGTTATATCCATACATAACCGTAACAATAGCTTACATAACTGTTGTATTAAATAATATGGTAACGGTTAAGAACCTTTGTATAAACAATATAGTAATGGTTTTAAAATGTTGCAATTGAAAAAAATAATTGTTCCAACAGAGAAAGAGAACACTATTGCGATAAACGTATCTATAGTCACGGCGATGCAAACCGTTCCTATTGACCTATGGAAACGCGGGCTGATGGAACGAGTTGTAAATCGTTCCAATATCTCTATGGCAATGGTTTAACAGTTTGTGGGAACGATTTCCCATGCATTACTATAGACCAATTTTTCAGTAGGGACAAGAGATGAATTGGCATACTTTAAATCACATGATTGATCAATACTGCCCTACCTCCTATTGATAAAAGCTTACCTTTCCATCCACGAAGTTTATTAAAAACATTATTAATGACCCCTTGATAAAACTCCATTTTTCTCCTTGTGTAAAAAGATGGGGCACCCTAAATATGTGAATGGAAAGTCATGCCTATTAATCCTAATAATTCAGAAGCAACTTCATATGCATTTAACACTTTCATTATAAGATGTAAAGATGTATCATCCGAGGAAGAAAAGAATTTAGTATCATCTGTATATGCTACGTCATTGATTTTTGGACTCCACTTAGGAAAACCAAATACAGAGAAGTCTAGATTCATGTGAAGAGCATTCAATCCCCTAGATAAGGCATCTGCTGCTAGAATGAGTAGAGTAGGTGATAATGAATCTCCTTTCTTTACTCCCCTTGTTGACTTAAAGAATCCATAAGGTTGCCCATTGATAAGAACCGAATACCAGTTATTTGACACAATGCCAAACACCAGGCCAATAAATCTCTCACAAAAACACATATTTCTAAGAACTTTTGTCAAGAAGAGCCAAGAAAGCATATCATATGCTTTGGTCATATCCAATTTAATTACTACATTTGGTCCAACCTTTGTTCTCAATCTAATATCACTAATAATCTCCCGAGTCAACAACACATTTTCTACAATGCTTCTACCTTTCACAAAATCAGCTTGTTCATCAAAAATCAATTTAGGAAGCAAATCAACTAGCCTCTCATGTATAACTCTGAGAAACACCTTGTTAATGAAATTACTTAAAACTGATTGGTCTCATATCACCAAAGGTATTCACCTCCTTCTTCTTAGGTAATAAAATAAGATTTGTATGAGTAACAAATCTAGGCAGTTCCTGACCACTGAAGAAGACTGTTACCATGTCAAATATGTCATCACCAATGATCTCCCAACATGTTTGAAAGAGACATCCATTAAAACCATCAGGACCTCCTGCACTCTCTCCATTTAGGCCAAATACAGCTTGCCTAACTTCCTTTTTCGAAAGAATCTCAATTAGAGAATGATTATGGGCATCTTCAACAAGTGTAGGTATATGATCTAAAATGCCAAAAGCTGTTGGGACCCTCTCCTCTTTGATTTGTGCATCGAAAAACCTAACTGCCTCCTCAGCCATAGATCCGGTATCTTCAACCAAAATACCATTGTTGTTCTGAATTCTCCTAAGTTGCAGTTGCTTTCTTCTTCCATTAACTTGCGCATGGAAGAATTTGTGATCCTATCCCATCTTGAAACCACTGCACACCAGATTTTTGCTTCCAAAATTGTTCTTCAATTGCCAAATATTTAAAAAATTCAGCTTGTACTTTCTGAAGTCATTCTTTATTACTGCTAGTAGGAAATAGCTCAAACTGCACTTCAGATGCCAAAACTACCTCCTCCAAATTTGCAATTTTCTGAAATATGTCACCATAAGTAGCCTACTCGAAGTGGACAATGCTTTTTCAGCTTCTTTAGCTTATAATTCAACAACACGGAAGGATTGGTGTGAAAATCAGCTGCCAGTTCTCCTTAACAACATCCCAGAAGGACTCATGTTCTGCTCAGAAATTTAGAAACCTAAAAGATTTCCTGATTGAAGTAGCACCCGAATTATATCTCAATAGCATTGGACTGTGATCTGATCCAATCTTGGATATATGGGTGATCTCTATACCAGGCATCATCTGTTGAAATTCCAAGTTAGCTAGACAACGATCAAGTCTCTTAAATATACAATCTTCATCTGCTCTTGCATTCCACCATGTGTAAATGCTCCCCTTGAAGCCCATATCAAATAAATTGTAGGTATTCACACAATGTTTGAAATCATCTACCTCCTTCAGCGAAATAGGTAAGCCTCCAAATTTTTCTTCCTCATTCCAAATGACATTAAAATCTCCTCCCACAAGCCATGGAGTAGTCATGTCACTTGCTAAACTATATAAAGAGTCCCAAAGTTCAATCCTTTCTATATAGCGTCGCATTTTGCATAAACCAACGTAAGAATGAACTCTTTTTGTAATTATAATTCATGTATCTTCAATGTCAGTTGTTGTACACTGTCAATTAATACAGTTACTTCACAATCATCATCTATAAATGCCCATATTTTGTTACAAATATTAACAAAAGACTGAGCCAAAACAATCCTCCTCCTATATCTTTGTATCTTCCTTGATTGTTGCTTTGGTTCCATGATACAATAAATTTAAAGTAGTATTGTCTATACACTGTAATGAGCCTCTCAAAATCTCTCATTGTATTCATCGACCTCACATTCCAAATAATCACATTCATTGCAAATTATTGGATTTGGAGATAGTCCTTCTCGTTTGAACACCTGAAGGTTGTATACTTGCTGATTCTTTCTGCTGGTTTTTTCTTCCTTTTACTGCTGGTTTAGCTCGATCAAACAACTCAGGAGAGAAATCCCTTTGCCTGGATATATCGTAGAAATATTGAGTAGTTGTTTCTTCATCCAATCTTTGCCTTGACCACCCAGATTTTCCTCTTCACGAGTGTTATCTCCAGTTGTAACCAGCTAGTTCTTAGTGGGATTAGGAATTAACTATTTGGAGGATTTTTCATTTACCTGCCCAGCATCTTTTATAATTCCTCCAACGTGCCCCTACTACCATGCATCATATTTAACCATAGTTGATTAGGGTTAGGGTTAGAGCTTTTAGCTTTAATGTCTTTCACACCTGATTTGGCCAGCCATACGTTCTCCTTGGATGGGAAATTAATATTTCTCGCCATTACCTGTCCCCCAATACCTCCTTTATCAATTTCCAGCAGCTTTTGCACAGTAGGGATTAATGAATTCTCATTAGCATTCATTGTAGTTCCATGAAGGGTTCCCACTGTAGGTTTATCCAGTAAGCTAATTAAATTAGCTTTTTGAGTATCCATAGATATTTCCTTATACTCCAGCTGCTTCATAGCTTCCCCCATTGCTAGAAATTAATTGTTTGGCCGCATTAGCATTTTGTTCCTCCTCTTCAATGTGTTGATCATCTGAGAAGTCATCTTCTACATTGTCATCCTCATCATCCATGTGTACTATATCTCCTTTCTCTGAATCTTCCTCTACTTGTTCACACCATAATTTACCCCCTAACTTTGACTTATCAATATTTGTATCCACCTCACCTGTTGCAAAAATATCTTGTGATGGCACTTCTTGACAGGACTGATTTGTGGTTACTAATTTATCATTATTTGCCTGCCCAAAATTTCTGCTAACCCATTGAGAAGTGGAATCGTTTTGTACTACTTCATTACTCCCATTCCCAGTAGGATTGAACGTCGGTGCCTTAGGATTAATGCTCTTTGATGCCGATCTCGGAGACTGTCTCCGAGAAGGATTTGGAGAAGTTATTTTCTGCACTTCCTTGTCTTTTTCCACTTCCCCTTCTTGCACAATTTGGTCTTTTCCACCATTCTCTCCTTCATCATATACTAGTAACGCGAACTGATTTGCAGTAGACATAGGAGCATTATTTTTAGGCTCCACTACAACCATCTCCATTCTAATTCCTTCATTCTCCTGGGCAGTACCAGCTTGAGTCTCTTGAATCCCCTCATTTCTTGTAACATTTTTAGCCCTATTGTCTTTAACTTCTTTCCATTGTTCCTTCTGATTACCCACAACCTTCCCACTTGACAGGATCATTATAGGACCCTTCTCCTTTCCTCTTTCCTCAAAACTGCCTCCTTCACCTTGCATGTTCTTGTTGTTATCCACCATCAATTCAGGAAGAATTCTCCAATATTCTATCATATCATGACCTTGTATTTTACATTCCTTGCAATACTTGGGTCGAAAGTCATACTTAATCTTCACCTATTCTGTCCTTATTTTACCCGTACTTTCACTCTCAGTGTCTAATCGAACCTGTTTTGGTGAATTTGCTAGCAAATTAACAAGAACCTTAACACGAGCACAACTAGGCCGAGTCTTGTTAATAGTAACCATATCCAAGTGTATAGGTTTCCCAACAGCTGAAGCAAATGAGAATAGGCATTCCTTGACAAAATAAATAGGTAACAAGCCTGGAAACGATATCCAAGCCATGGCCAGTGGTGTTTCCTCCCCGGCTTTGAATTTAACATCATAAATAATAGGTCTCATTTGGTATTCATACCCATCCTTAGCCTTAACATAAAATTCCTTATTCGACGTAAGAGTAATGAAATCCTCCCATAATGATAAACGAATTACCAAAGTCTATCTCTGAAAAAGCCAATGTTACATTCACCTTTTATACCACATTAGACTGGAACAATGCGACGTAATTCTTGTAGTTCTGGCCATCCATATGAGAACTTATCCAATACTGCATACTGTAATCCTTCTATGAGATTCATTGATACGCTCAAATTACACCTTAATAAATAGTGTAAAGCGGCCGATGTCAAATATAATAATCCAACTAGGTTGGGGTCGAATCCCACAGGGAATAAGTGTGAAAAGATTACTTGAATAGTGTGAAACTTGACTTAAATCGTAATTCTATTCCATTAACTAAAAAGAGTGTTGTAATTGTGTGTAGTAAAGAAGACTATAATATTGTGAGATTGTAATTAATTTGATTAAAGAAACCAAAGTTATGTCCCCTTTAATGGACTTTATGATTTTTCCAAATATAAAAGAGTTGCAATTAAGAATAACCAATTTATGCCAAATAAAATGCACTTATTCCTAAGCGATTCTATTAAACAAGGTTTAAAGCCTTGAGTCTTTGATATTCAATTCTACCAAACCCTAACCCACTTTTCCAAGTAATTAAAGAGTAAAATGGAGTTTGTTAATGTTTGAAACCACCAACAATAAATGAAGCATGAGAAATGAATAAATATCAACCAACCATTATTTATATTCAATGGTAAACACCCATTAACATTATACCAATTTAGGGTCCACAACCTTAGTATTTAAGACTAGCCACTCATACTAAAATACAAAGATAAAATAATAATTAAAGTCATAAAGCTTACAAAAGTGCAAGAATCTCTCTTCGAAAGCTTCCAAAATAATGGGGTATTCAATGCCTTTAATGTAGCATCTTTTTCAGAAAAAATGACCCACAAATACCCTAGTAAATCTATTTATAGTGGACCAAAAGTCGGTATCAAGATTGTACAAAAATATCCCTGCAGAACACTTATGCGGCCGTATACTGGTCACAATTCACGTATGCGGTCCGCATAACTTCCTAATGCATCGCAGAACCTCAGTTCTCCAAACACCAAATTTCACCGCATCTTACTTATGCGATCCCCATATCCATTATGCGAGCGCATTTTCCCTCGCAGAAGTGCTTCTTAGCTTTCTCGATTGCAACTATGCGATCATTATGCGGTCCGCATAAGTGTTATGTGACCGCATAATGGACCGCATTTTCTTCTCTTTAGTTGACCATGAGTCTGCTTTAGTTTGCGGTGATTATGCGGTCCACATATGACTTCTGCGATCGCATACCTACAACATTCCTGCCCTTTTGTGGGTTTTTGACTTCTTTTCCATGTTTTTGGGTCCTCAAGCCTCATGCACTGCAAAACACCAAAACATCATAAGAATGAACTAAAAATGAATTGAAAGACGAACTAAAGTCTAAGTAATTGGTATCAAAAGTGCTGAAATTCTACGGCACATCAACACCCCCAACTTCAAAAGCTTCCAAAATAATGGAGTATTCAATGCCTTCAATGTAGCCTCTTTTTAAGACAAGATGACCCACAAAAACTCTAGTAAATATATTTATAGTGGACTAAAATTCGGGGTCAAGATTGTACAAAAATATCCCTGCAGAACACTTATGCGACCGCATACTGGTCGCAGATCACGTATGCGGTATGCATAACTTCCTAATGCATCGCAGAACCTCAGTTCTCCGAACCTAGAATTTGACCGCATCTCAATTATGCGATCCGCGTATCCATTATGCGAATCATTTTCCCTCGCAGAAGTGCTTCTCAGCTTTCTTGATTGCAACTATGCGGTCATTATGTGGTCCGCATAAGTGTTATGCGACCGCATAATGGATCACATTTTCTTCTTTCAGTTGACCATGAGTCTACTTTAGTTAGCGGTGATTATGCGGACTGCATATAACTTCTGCAATCGCATACCTGCAATATTCCTACCCTTTTGTTGCTTTTGGACTTCTTTTTCATGTTTTTGGGTCCTCAAGCCTCATGCACTGCAAAACACAAAAACTTCATAAGACTTAACTAAAAATGCATTGAAAGACGAACTAAAGTCTATGTAATTGGTATCACATGTGCCGAAATTCTATGGCACATCATTCATGCGATCAACTTCTGCTTCTGTGAACTTGACAATAGGTTGGCCATGCAGGAATGAAGCTCGCTTGAATGGGATTGGCTCGACAGTAGGTTTCTCGCTAGGGTTCTGTTGCGTAGTGTTATTTAAAGTAATAAGTTTCAATATCTTACTATAATCTAAGGGTTGTGGATTATTATTTGTGGTAGTGGTTGATGGGGAGAGGGTGGGGGAAGGCAGACCAGCTGGTAAAGATGGCTGGCCACTGGCCCTCCTGTGAGTCGCCTTTCTTGATCGCCAGAGCTTCTCTCTCCTCAGTTAGAGTTGTTTAACGATTGTAAATGTTGGCGGATAACTTCATGTCTTATTTATTTATTTTATTAAATATATGGATCTAGACCTTAGTTTATCTTGTGTGGTTAATTAAACTAAACCGGGTGCAAACACAGGTGTAGATAAATTTTACCGTCCTTATTTCCAAATCCTCATCAGCGATCTATAAGCTGCCGACTCTAGTTTCTCCAATCAAATTTTTAGGCTTTTGTTTCTTTTACTTGACTATGCCAGGACCTGCTTTCATGAAAAGTAAAATGACTTGATTTCTTCATGTGCATTAAAGTGATGAACATGTAATCATTTTAATTTTTGATGAGCCAAAAGAGAGCTTCCTAGGATGAAAATTCCATAGCAAAGCTTTCACAAAAGTTGGGAAATCTCCATATGATTTTATACTGACATTTAAAACGTCCACACGTAGCAACTCTACGGTACAGTTGCAACTCTTTCATATTGATCTCATTGCATATGCAGAAATGAAGGGAAACGTGCGACCGAGAGGTTGAGTTTGATAGAAATTTTCCAAACTTATAATACATGCATCATTTAATTGTTCTGGTAACGAAGAACAATTTGAGAGAGTTTCAATTGGCTTGACTCATTTGCAATTTTATTTTTTAGAATTCGAACTCTTTTATCCTCAAGTGATACCAAATTTTGAGCATCAATTGTTTAACCCACAAACTGGTTTTAGAATAAATAAATAATTTATATTTTAAGACCACTAACAAAAAAATTTATCCAAAGTGCGTATAGTAAATAAAAGAACAATAATGATAATTTGAACGAAAATTAAGATAAGATAAATCACATTGATCATTGGCCAACTGATATGGCTCTATTGAAATAGATTATAGTCTCATTAAGAGGGAAAGATTATCTTGCTAATAGATAAAATAAGGAAATGATGATTGGTCATACATTATTATCTATTGTTATATATCTGCTACAAATAAATATAATAGGATATTTATAACTTAGAGGGGAGGAGATTGTTCAAGTTCCTAGCATGCCTGCTAGGTATGAGGTTAGTGGGGTTGCAAGTTCCTCTCCAACGAATGACATAATTGCACAACAGACATAGATCACGATCTCAGGAGGACTGTAGGTACGACTGAGCTTGGCAGCGAAAGTATTTGATCTGCTCCGGGTGCATCCTCTTCTGGTTTCTCTTATTTTGAATTAAACAGGCGATCTCGGTCATGGTGGTTATACTTCTAGGTATTGTCTTTCGTCCTCAGAGGCCCAGGACAACTTGAACCACGTATCAACATTTTGATTTGCTTGGTAAGGCCAAATTTTATCAATATAGATAGTTCCCCCTTGTCAAGTAGTTCTCCAAGAAATACCCGAGATATAAAAATCCCTTGATAGGAGAAAATCTTGTTCAACATCCTTTCTTGACAAATGAGTCTCAGGAGTATCCTGCTATTAAAGTTGTAAGACTTGTGATTGGGATGGCATGCGTAGTCTTTATTTATTTTGTGGGACACATGAAAATTCCTAACTGGCTCTGTAGTTGATTACATTCACTAAGGTAATGATGACTATTTTTATGGTGAAAATCTATCCCGAGTTTGACGGTTATGAAAAGTGAGTTTTGCGCGTCTCTCTCACTATATATATATATATATATATGTATATGTATGTACAAGTCATTATTGCTTGCCAATTTAGTTGGAGTGATTCCTTCTGCAACTTTCCCATCATTTTCAAAGCTTTTTCAGCTCTTTTTATTCCTCTTTTTGCAATTTTTATGGATTCTCAAAATCCTTACCTTATGGAAGTCGTAGATCATCCCCACTAAACCATATGAGCGATATCGCTGATCCTTTAGAAACAATTACTTCTGTTTCACCCCTAGAAGAGATTTCTTTTGCTACACTCCTAGAAGAAGCTCATCCAGCTTAGCATGAGAAAGGAAAGAAATCTCAATAACCAAATAAATGACGGAAGGGCAGGTACTGAGCCCCTTATATTGGTATTATTTGTCCTTACTACATGGTAAATAAAATGGTGACACATAGTGAAAGCATTTTCAGATCCATGAGCACGGAAGTCGAGACTTGGGAGCAGAAGAGCCATGTCTAGGACTGCCTACTCAATTCGAAATAAGTGCAGTCGAAAGAGCACGGAGCTGATCAAGTACTTCTGGTGCCATACTCAACCGTACTTGGAAACCTCCCAAGATCGTGGCATCCATCGGTTGTGCATTTATAGTTGCCGCTGGAGAGACTCTCGCTCCCTATTAACCGCCTACTTAACATGAAATATAGGAACTCAGAAAATCTCATCCCCTCTAGGGTATAAGTACCCTATTCAATTAATTTATAGTAGATATATTATCACGACCCAAAATTCATCTAGTCGTGATGTCACCTAACCCAACCTGTTTGGTAAGCCAATTAACAATTATCCAATTCAACAGAAATTTATAGTACAATTAAATAGAAACGTTACTGAATCTTATACATTCCCCTAAGGGCTGGTAGAAAGCTGGTATGAAATAAATACATTAAAAGTACATAAACATATTTATATATTCTAAGGCTACCATGAACAAGAGGCAGCTACAACCGAAACGCAGGTACATTTTCAAATCTCGCGCCCGTTTATTTCAGCAATGTCAGCAGCCAACATATGCACGCAAAGTGCATAAGTGTAGTATGAGTACCACCGACCCAAGTACTCAATAAGTAAAAAATCTAACCTTAGGTTAAAAGTAGTGACGAGCTAGAACAAAGGTCAGGTCCAACACCAATATCCAACAACAATTCATAATCATGTAAAGCAAGTAATAAAACAAGTCATTCAGATATAAAATGCTCAGCCTATTCATAGTTTCCAAAATAAATAGATTCGTTTTTCAAATATATCAGTGAAAACCCAAATCCTTTACTGAAACCGTAAAAAATATGAATAAATTTGTAAACAATAGTTTTCCCAAAGTCCTTTCAACAATAAATAAGATGTTTCATTTTCTTTCAAGATAGCCAGTGTAAAATGCATCACTATGTGCATATGTCACTATGTGTGAGAAGTCATGAATGGCGTGATACCATACAACACGAGGAAAATGCATCTCTATGCATGTGTGTCATATGTGCATGTCAATGCCATGCATCTCAGAGATGAACCCATGTACTCATTCTCTTAGAGTACTCGATCTAATTGTCTCCTACTTTCCACTCATCATGCTCAATCACTTAGTACTGTATGTGGCCAATCCAGCCTGGGAAAGATCCATCCCGGAGTATATACATCAACTGACCAACAACCACTTAGTACTTAGTAGGGCCAAATCCAGCCCATGGGGAAGATTCATCCCCAGGTATATAAATGCTTGAAATAAGATCCATGTACATGGAAGATCCATTCCTCAATATAATCAACCGCGCTCACTAGGTGTGTGTCCAGACTCCGTAGGGGATCATTCAGCCGAAGCGCAATAAATCGCACAGACAACTCACGTGCTATAGTATCAATATCTGGATCCGCACTGACAAGTCACGTGCTACACGAAAAACATCAGTCCCTTGACCTCACTCAGTTTTTAATCTCTCAAGTCTCTCGGGCTCACAATTCCATGAACTAACCCATAATGATGATATGATGTTGTAACGACCCGGCCAGTTGTTTCGTGAGATTAGCCTCGTTTCACCCATTTATGCTTTATCATATATTTCTTAGCATGTTTATGTTGTGTTGAGTCAGATAGTTTGGGTTCGGAGTGGTCATGGTGAGAACAGCGACACTTAACCTCTTAAAGTAGCCTAATAGTTAAAAAGTCAAACTGAGAGCTGACTTATTAGTAAACGACCTCGGAATGTGAATTTTATGGCTCAAATAGCTTTGATAGGTTATTTGGGACTTAGGAGTGTGTTCGGAATGATGTTTTTATGTTCGGTGTAGAATTAGGCTTGAATTGGCGAAGGTTAGGTTTTGGCGATTTCCGGTCGGTAGTGAAAATTAAGCTATATGGGTCAGAATTGAATTCCGACAGTTGGAGCAGGTTTGTAATGTCATTTTGGATATGTGTGAATTTTTAGGTCAATCAGATGTGTTTTGGTTGGTTTCGGCATCATTGGCAAAATTTAAAAGTTTCAAAGCTCAGAGGTTTGAATTTGATGTAATTTTGGTGTTTTCGTGTTGTTTTTGGTGTTTCGAAGGCTCGACTATGTTTGAATGATACTATGTGGTATGTTGGTATGTTTGGTTGGGACCCCGAGGGGCTCGGGATTGATTTTGGATGGTTGGCGGAGGTTTGAACTTAGGAAATTTGCAACCAACAACTGCTGTTGTTGCCGCACCTACGGATGGGCAGCCGCAGGTGCAATGCTGCAGGTGCGAAAAGAGGCTAGGCAGGAGGAGTCCGCATGTGCGAAGAGTTGGCCGCACCTGCGAAGCTGCATGTGCGAAAAAGGGACCGCAGGTGCGAGAATTGGACTGTTAGTGGGTTTTCGCAGGTGCGCACCTAGGACCGTAGGTGCGGGTCCGGAGGTGTGAGGAAAGGTCCGCAGGTGCAGATTAACTGGGCAGAACAGTGTAAAATGGTGCCTCCGCAAAATTTTTGTCATTTTCCATTGTTGCATGCAGGTGGAGCTTGTTTGAGAGAAAATTGAAGAAAGAATTCGAGGTTCTTCAGTGGAGGTAATTCCCGGATTATAAAACTTGTTTATATGCTATTTTGTTCGGATTAGAACTATAATTTGACGGATTAAAGTAGAAAAAGTTTGGAAAATTGGGAGGAGGTTTGGAAAATTCTTTTGGCGATTTGGGTAGGAAATTGTGGTCCGATTGTGGTGTTCTTGTTATGTGTAGAATCATGGGAGGACGAGGTTTCTAGTGATGTAAATTTTATCGAATTCTAAGACGTGGGCCTGTGGCTCAGATTTTGCCGAATTTCGAGAATTGTGTTAAAATTTATATCTTTTTATTGGGTTTTGTTCCGTTAGCGTGTATAGATGATGTTAATCTGATTTTGGTTAGATTCGGAGCATTTGGGAGCCAATTCGAGGGGCAAGCACATCGCGAAGTAGCTTTTGGTCTATTCTGAGGTTAGTAACGATTGTAACTCTAAACCTAAGGGTATGACACCCCGTTATTTGATACTGTGTTGATAAATGAGGTGACGCACACGCTAGGTGACGAGCGTGAGGGAGTGCATCGATAGGGATTGTGACTCGGTCCGTCCCGTAGCGACTATTAAGCCGCGTATTCGATTTGAAACCTCACGACATCCTGTCTTTTAGAAGTTTATACTTGTTATGGGTTGTGAGCCATGTTTGGAGCCTTGTTCCGACCTGTTTAAACCCTCAGGGGGGTACTTTTACACTATTGTACCACTATCCTGTTAGGAAATTGTGAATTCAGTCTTGTTTCCTACTTGTTGTTATTTTTACTGTTATCACATGGCTTTGAAAACTCTAAAAAGTATTTTGGGCTGAGTCCCGTAGGTCGAGATAAATTACCCGAGTGGCTTCTGAGGGTGACCAAGTCAGGCCGAGAGCCGAGTATGTGAGGATAGTTATCGGACGGGCTGCACGTCGTAACAACATATGTGTTATATACTATATGTGGGTCGGGCTGCACGCCGCAACAATATAGATTATATATATATGGATCGGGCTGCACACCGCAACAATATATTTTATATATGGATCGGGCTGCATGCCGCAGCAATATACATATTGGATCGGGCTGCACGCCGCAAGAGATGTTGCGCTTGGGCAGAAGGAGCCCCTCCAGGAGTCTGTATACCCCAGTGAGCGCAGTCGACTATTATATGGATCGGGCTGCACGCTGCAACAGTATATATATATATATATATATATATATATATATAGTTGCAGCGTGCAGCCCGATCCATATAATAGTCGACTGCGCTCACTGGGGGTGTACAGACTCCTGGAGGGGCTCCTTCAGCCCAA
>ML378608.1:0-30459 GCA_005239525.1 Nicotiana knightiana
GGTCACTTTAATTGGAAAAACTCCCATACCCCCTTTGTGGCGTATAAAAAAGGAGGTGTGACATCGTTAACATGACAGCCTCAACCCCATCTCTTTTGAGGTTTGAAGAATTAATCGTCTTCCCACAAGTTCAGTCAGAGGATCGGCCAAATTAACTTCTGACTTCACATAATCAATAAAAATTATTTCATATCTCAGCAGTTGCTTTATGACATCATGTCTCAATTTCATGTGTTTACTTTTACAATTATAAGGTTTATTCTTTGCTATAGCTATTGCCGTTTGTCAATCACAATGTTAGACACATGAGGCAATACATCCTTTATTAAAGGGATATTAGTTAAGAAATTTCTTAGAGACTCAGCCTCAGAATCAGCTAACTCCAGAGCTACAAATTATGATTCAATAGCTGATTTAGCAATGATCGTCTGTTTAGCTGATTTTCACAATATTGCACCACCACCAAAGGTGAATGCATAACCACTAGTGAATTTTTTCTCATCTGAATCAGAGATTCAGTTTGCATCACCGTACCTTTCTAAAGTAGAAGGAAATTCACTATATAGGATACCATAATTCATGATTCATCTCAAATATTTCATTAGTCTAGCTAATGCAGAATAATGCTCTATGTTTGGATTATGAGTATGTCTACTCAGTCTACACACAATATAAGCTATATCAGACCTTGTAAAATTGATTAAATGCATCATACTCCCAATAATCTGTGCATATTTAGGCTGAGCAGCTGGGTCACCATTATTCTTTTCAATTGAGAGTTAGCATCAAAATGAGGGTTAACATATGTGACATTAAAATATTCAAACTTTTTAATAAGTCTCTCAAAATAATGTTCTTGTGACAACATTATTTCATTTTCACTCCTTACAACTTTAACTCCCAATATTGTATTTACTTCACCAAAATCTTTCATATCAATATTAGTAGACAAAAATAATTTAGTACTTTGCACAATATTTAAACTTGTACCACATATAAGCATGTCATCAACATATAGACATAGTATCACATAATCATTATCTACCACTTTAACATAAACACATTTATCCACCTCCACTGAAGAAAAATCGTCTCTTAGTAAAACTTGTTCAAATTTCTCATACCATTGCTTAGGAGCTTGTTTAAGGCCATAAAGAAATTTAATTAATTTACAAACTTTATTTTCTTGTCCAGGAATGACACATCCTTCAGGTTAAACCATATAAACTTCTTCTTCTAAATCACCATTTAAAAAAACTATTTTGACATCTATTTGATGGATAAACAGCTTATAGATAGAAGCTAAGACAATTAAAACTCGAATAGAAGAAATTCTAGTCACTAGTGCAAATGTATCAAAATAATCTATATTTTATTTTTGAGAAAATCTTTTTGCTACTAACCGAGCTTTATATTTATCTAAAGATCCATCAGGATTAAATTTCTTTTTGAACATTCATTTACAACCAATAGGCTTTGCACCAGGAGGTAAATCTGTTAAAATCCATGTTTTATTTTTTTAAATAGAGTCAATTTCAACTTTTATTGCCTCTTCCAATAATGAGCTTTTGAAGAAGTTATAACTTCAAAATAATTTGATGGTTCATTATTGACAAGAAAATTCTGAAATCATTTCCATAAGAAAAATATTCTTTCCTAGGCCTTTTACTCCTTCTCAGTTCCTCGTTAGAGGTAATTTTATTACTTGTTTCAACAGGCGTATGAGAAATTTTTGTTAGACAGTGGATAAATATATTCAAAGAACTCAACATTCTTTGTCTTAATTATAGTATTTCAATCAAGCACATCACTTTTTAAAATAAGAAATCTATACGAAGCACTATGTTCAGTATATCCAGTAAGTATACAATCAGCAGTTTTAGAACCTATTTTTCTCTTTTTATGTTTAGGCAAAAGGACTTTAGCAAGGCACCCCCACACTTTTAATATTTCAAGTTAGGTTTATAACTTTCCACAATTCATATGGAGTTTTGTCAGTTCTTCTACGTGGTTCTATTTTGTAAGTGACATGCAGATGAAATAACTTCACCCCACAAATTATCAGGAGGATTAGAACTAACTAACATAGAATTCATCATCTCTTTCAATGTTCTATTTTTTCTTTCAGCTACTCCATTTGATTCGAGTGAATAAGGCGGAGTTACTTCATGAATAATTTCATTCTTTTCACAAAAATCATTTAAAGAAAAATATTCTCCATCTCTATCAGATCTAATTCTCTTGATTCTTCTACTTTGATTTTCAACCTCGGTTTTATAAGAAATAAAAGCATTAAAGGCATCATCTTTATTTCTAAGCAAATACAACTTAGTTTATCTGAAAAAAATTATCAATAAAAGTCACATAATATCCTTTACCACCTCTAGTCATAGTTTGCTTTAAATAACCTAAATCAGTGTGAATTAAAGATAACAATTTAGTTTCTCTATTTACGGAAAAACATGTCTTTTTTGTACTTTTAGCTTCAGCACATATTTCACACTTGTCAATATTATTTGATTCTAAACCAGATATTAATCTTAGTGACTGCATTTTCTTTATATATGCGATATTAATATGTCCTAATCTAGCATGCCATAAAGAGATAGACTCAACCATATAAGCAGAAGCAGATGCATTTCCATTGATAACATTAAGTACAAAGAGTTCTTGGTTACAATAGCCTTCCCACAAACACATTATTTTTGGTCATTATGATCTTCCCAACAAGAATACAGAGAACAAGTTTGCCCTCATAGTAGGAACATGCAGTATATCAACAAGGGCTAAAGTTTTTCCCGAAGTGAGTTTCAGGAGAACTTTACCCTTACCCAAGACTTTGGTAGTACTTCAATCTCCAGGGTAGACCTCTTCTCTATCATCCTCTACAGGAGTATAAGAAGAAAATGCATTTCGATTTACACAAATGTGCCGAGTAGCACCAGAGTCTACCACTCATTCTTTGTATGTGCTACAATGTTTACTTGAGAAACGACAGCTGCAATAATATCACCTTCTTCAGCTAAGTTAGCCTTAGGAGTATTAGTTTTTCCTTTGTCTTTTCGTGCTTTGTACCTCCACTGTGAGGCATAATGGCCTGGTTTTCCACAAACAAAACAAGAATTTTTTTTTCTTTTAAGGTTAGGATTTTTAGGCTTGTAACCTTGAGACTTATTCTCGTACCTTTTGCGGTTATTGTTGTTGCTTTGCACTAAGTTTGCTTTAAGAGCGCTCATCCTAATTTTGGTAGATTCTTTTATGTTGGAATCTTCAATTAGGATTTGGGTCACAAGTTTCTCATTAATGAAATTTTTCTATTTGTGCTTTAAGTTATTTTTGTAGTCACTTCATGTGTCAGACAGTTCCTCAATTAGCACTCCAACAACAAACTTTTATGGCAAAGGCATCCCCTCGGCCTTCAAATCTTCTAACAATTTTTGAAATTCGTTGATTTGTACGTTCATCTCTTTATCATCTTTCATATGCCACTGATAAAAATTTTCTACTACAAATTTTTGTTTTGTAACATCCTCAACAACGAATTTTTTAATTAAGGCTTCCCAGATAGCTTTTGCTTCTTTATAACTGATATATACGTCAAACGGTTCATTAGATATAGTTTGCAATATGGTATGACGACATACCTTGTTGGCATGTTGCCATGATTCCACTATTTTATTATCGGCGTCTATACTAGGTTGTGGATGCAGCAGTTCATGTGCAACACCATGAACATCAAGCAGTGAGAAAATACGTTATTGCAATGCTTGAAAGTTTCATTGGCGAAAATTTCAATATTTGACACAACTGGAAATGGCCTGGCATATGGCAGTGCAACTGGGGTTGGAGCAGCGAACGTAGCGGGCAGTATTGGCGGTATCGGTAGTATTTTCAGCATCAATGTTATTTGCCATAGTTTCTTAGATTGTAGTAAAAACGACTTTGAAAAATAACAATACTGCAATAATTTTATTTGTAAGCAGATACACAAATTGGCTTGAGTCGTGTTGGGCACTGTCCTAAGAAACTATTTCAGCAGTGTGAAATGTTTCTCTGGCCTATCTCTATTTTAGATAATACAGGAATCAACAAAATATTAAATTATAAACCCAACTATTTAAAAGAGGGGAACTAAGAAAGTAGACTACAAAAATTTAACGAGAAAAGAAAAGAAAGCTGAAGAGGAACGAAAAGCCAAAGGAAAAGATTGATGACTATTTAGAATGCCAATTTATAGGCTTTAAGAGAGACTTAGTGCATGATAATTGTCTTGAATTTTCTATGCAAAATTGTCAACTCATCTCTTTATTTGTCACTTGGAAAAACATTTGTCCAATTTTTAAACACATCACAACATATTTGACCCTTTTCCGTAAATACAATTATATGTTGTATTCACTTTCTGTAATGACTTTTTCATTTTGTTTCTTTATATTTAATCCTTAATTTTACTTTCTCTGTCAAAATTGATGGGCTAACACATTAAAGAGTTCACTAGAATTAAGGTTAAAACCTCTACTCAACTGCCTAATCTCGCGAAATTTTTATTTGTAAAAAATACAAATCTGTCTTTTTTGTCAATATACAAATCTCTTCAAATTTTTTTTTAAAAAACATCTCGTCTTGGAACAAATGAAGGGATCGGATCTAAGGAATTGTGCCATTATCCTTGTAAAATAGCATTGCATCCCATGCATAATTTGGATTATTAACCCAAATAATTGTCTATCTAATCGTTTAAATTAAAAATAATCGAAGGATATAATAATTTTGTACTTTGCTGCACGAGGAATAAGAAATGAACTTACAATAAAAGAAAATGATCAAATGTCTCTGTAAATTAACTAACAAAATACCTAATTCGGACGTTGATTTGAGCCTAATTTTCAACTAATTTTTGACGTGAGATGTTATGTCATGTATCACACATCCTACGATATGCACTATTGCGATATGACATGACCAATGTTAGAATTAATTGATTTTATTTCATCATTTTCAGTTCTTAACAGCCTCATCTAACTTTTAACATATTCTTATGACAAATCAAAATCAAAAGATTGCGAGTCTTATCATTTGCAATATTTTGTTTATTTTTTCTTTTTGTTTTGGCCAACCAATAACGACATTCATATCGTCTTTAAATAAAATTTATAAGATCCATGCTTTTCGACCCAAAATAAATACCAAATAATCACACAACATTTCATTTGAAAAATTCAAACCTTCAAATCTTAACGTTCAAATTAATGCAACTGGATGCCATCAGCTTAAGTCTAATGTTTTATTTGTGCTCTCTTCTTCCTTTTATGTATGAATTTTCTTTACAATAAAATCTTGTTGTTTCTTTTTAAAATTTTTAAACTCCTCCCAATTAGGAGAATCTATAATGTTTCTATATTTCTTCTCCAGTGTGACTCGAATCCAGGATCTAACGGTCGTGGGTGGAGGTGCAAATAATACCAACACCTCTCTAGG
Source organism: Nicotiana knightiana (assembly GCA_005239525.1). NCBI lineage: Eukaryota > Viridiplantae > Streptophyta > Magnoliopsida > Solanales > Solanaceae > Nicotiana > Nicotiana knightiana. Next base: position 5,479 of record ML378608.1, read on the forward strand.
TTTCGAAAAATCATTTAGCAACCTCATTTTCAACTTTGGTTTTAGCACAAATTATATGGGTGTTTGGTCATGAATTCACTTGCAAATGCACAAATATAAACATCAATATCTGAAAATAATACTAGTAACTTTTTTTTTCCAAATAAATATGTCAAAACACAACTAGTCCAAAAGTCCAATTGGAGGGTATAAATAATGTGATTGAAACCACTAGAATATAGGCTTTTAAAGCATCTCCGACAAAATGCCAGGAGAAAGAAAAGATGAGAGGCTCATAGGCTAAGGTGTAACTTTGTCAAAAACCAAAACAACAAAAACCAAAAACCAAAAATCTCATACTACTACTACTACTAGATTCCTACCCCCATACCCTCCTCTGCCACCACCAATTAGCTTACCTTTCAACACACCCCACCCTTACTACCCCACCCCTATCCATGCACATACCCCTAAGACTTGGGTAAAATGAAATGAAAACAAAAATACCATTTTTCATATATATAATTTAGTCAAATATTATGTTATGGTCCTTTTTTTGTGGTTAGTAAGGCCGTTAATATTAGTAACAGTTAACGAAAGTAATTACTGTTAGAACAACAATACTGTAGAGATGAACAAGACATTTTTACCCAAAATCTATCACGTCAAATAATCAAGAATAGGATATTAGAAAAGAACCCTACGTCTGATTTGGGGACCATAACTCTATTTGTAAATGTACACAGTTTATGTAATTCTAATTTATCCCATCATAAATTAATTAGAATTATATCCGGGTATCTACATATAAGATTGGACTAATATTGTTAGTTGCGACTCGTTAACAAATACTTCCTCCGTTCACTTTTACTTGTTCACTATGCATACTTTGCACACCCATTAAAAAATAATAAATGAAGTGCATAATTTACTATTATATCCATATTAATTGATGCATATTTTTAATGATTTTGAGAAAAATGATTTGAAATGTGTAATTAATATTGTGACTATATAACAGAAAAAAAGTAATTGTCTTTTCTTGATATGCTAAAAGTGACAAGTAAAGTAAAAATAAATTTTAAAACGAAAAAGGCCTAAAAATGCCACTCAACTAACGTAAATGGCCTATCTATGCCGTCCGTTAAGTCGGCCTATCCATACTACCACCGTTATACTTTTGGCCTATTAATGCCACTAACCTTATAGTTTTGGCCTATTTATGCCATTGTTCACTAACAATTCAATTTTCTGATTTTTAAATAATATAAATTAATTTTTCAACCCCACATTTGCCACGTGTCTTTATATTACTGGTTCTTCTTTACTTGACCCTACATTTCTTTTAACCCTGATTATGTATAATTAACCATGCCCAACCCGATAAAATTCAACCCTTAATTCCTTGTCACGACTCAAAATCCAACTAGTCGTGATGGCACTTAACCCAACCCGCTAGGTAAGCCAATTAACACAATATTGGTTTCAAATAAATACAAATCATTATAAAAATCACTGTTCGGCTTGATTTGTAAAAATCAGATTCGGTTTCAAACTGAACAGTGATTTTTATAATGATTTGTATTTAGTTAAAACCAATGTTGTGTTTACTTCAAATTATTTTGTAAAAATCTAAATCTTAGAAACTCATGATTTGTACTACCAGTCATTGAAAAATGTATTAAGTTTAAGTTATTTTATCATTTATTTGTCGGAAAAAAATCTCATTAAATTGGATAGTTGTTAATTGTCTTACCTAGCGGGTTGGATTAGGTGTCATCACGACTAGTTGAATTTTAAGCCGTGACAAGGAATTAGGGGTTGGGTTAAAAGATAGTTGGATTTTATTGGGTTTGATGGTTAATTATACATAATCAAGGTTAAGAGAAATGTAGGGTCGAGTAAAGAAGAACCAGAAATATAAAGACACGTGGCAAATGTGGGGTTGAAAAATTAATTTTTATTATTTAAAAATCGAAAAATTGGACTGTTAGTGAACAATGGCATAAATAGGCCAAAAGTATAACTGTAGTGCATGGATAGGCCGACCTTTTGGATGGCATAGATAAGCCATTTCCGTTAGGGGTGTTTATAAAAAACCGAAAATCCGAACCAAATCGAAAATCAAACCAAACCGACCAAAAAAATCGATACATTTTAGGTTTGGTTTTGGTTTTGAATTTTAGAAACCAATCAAATTTGGTTTGATTTTGGTTTCAATAAAAAAAACAAAAAAAAAACCCGAACCAAACCAACTATAAAAGTAGTTATTTAAATTTATTATTACACCTATATATATGTATATTTTTTATATAAAGTTTCTAAAATTTTATGGTATATATTAGTCATTTATATTTTTAATCTAGTTCTTTGCTATTTAATAATCTAATTCTTTGTCTTTACATTATAGTTTTTATCGGTAATTTTCTTTCGCTAAGTATAAAAAGAATTATTTCATGCTAAAAATAAATCAATTTTTAATTGAGTACTTAAATTATTCATCACTATTTTATTCAATTATCATCAATATATCTTGGTAAATGATAAATTTCTCAAAGAGCAATTGATTTGATAGTGTTATGTTGAAAATATAGTCGCCGGATGCGTTTGGTAGTGTATGTCCCATATTTAAGAAAAAAATCGATAAATAAACGAAAAAACCGAATCGATAAAAAACCGGCTTAATTGGTTTGAATTGATTCAAATATTTGAAAAACCGACTTACTTGATTTGGTTTTTTTTTTGGAAAAAACTGACTCAAACCGGACCATGAACACCCCTAATTTCGTTAGTTGAGTGATATTTTTAGTCCTTTTTTGTTTTTTAAATATTGAACAAGTAAAAGTGAACGGGCGGTGGGAGTGGATTTGTTATTGACTCTTATTCGCATTTTGGACTAATATTGTTAGTCACGACTCATTAAGAATGGCTTGATTCGAAAATTGCAAAAAGCGATAAAAACATTAAAAATTGATAAAGTTAAAAGCTATCCAACTAGCTTTAAGTACTGATTCAACAAGGGTAGCTTTATTGAACTCCTCCCCTTTGGTTGAAAACTTAAGAAAGGGATGGAAAAGGGAGGGATTACTGTTTTAAATTTGAACATCACTCATAAAATTTTCAAAATATAAATATTACACCATTTTTCCTAGCCCCAGTTTCCTATGAAATCTCATCTCACACTAAAATGCGGTCAACCACCAAAAAGAAAGGACAAAAGTTATATCTCATTTCCTTTCCCTCCAATAAATTACAACATTGACGTGGGGGGGGGGGGGGGGGGGGGGACAAGATATATATGGTAGTAGTATTAGTTAATCCACTAAAGATTATGATAAAGTGATAAGCATTTTAAATTTTAATTAAGGGTTTTAGATTTGAATCATAAATTTGAAATTTTCTTTATAAAGAGTGATTTATTTCTAAAGTAAAATAATTCGAATTAAAACTTCAAAATTAGAATTTTTTTAAAAATAAATTAGGATAGGACTAGTACTGTACAGGCAACTGCCCGACATTAACGGCGTAGAGACTTGAGATTGACCAGATAAATTTAAAGGAAAGAGAAAGAAAAATGGAGCAAACACAAAAAATAAAAAACAAAAAGGTAAAAAAGTGAGAGGAGAAAGAAAAGGACAGACAGTAGGGGGCACCAATAGTCATAACCATCGTACATAAAAGAAAAAGTAAACATTAAACATTTTGATAGTTTACAGAGAGAAGAAAGATAAAAAAAAGAGAGAGAAAGAAGAAGAGAGTTGGGTTCACGTTTGTGGGTTCTCCTGTGTGTGTGTGTGTGTTGGTTTGAAGAGATCTCTTTCAGATCAGAAGCTCAAAGGGTCACAAAAAGACAACCTCGTAAGGATTTATTTTGTTTTCGATCTGCATGTTTTATGTTTATGAATTCTTTGCCCCCATTCTTTTTCTTTTTGTTGTTTCTTTGGTGGGGTTGTTTCAGCTTAGCTTCTCAGGCTAAAAGACTTTACCTTTGGTAATTATTTGCTGGTATGCTGTTTTCCTCTTTCTTCTTTTCTGTTTCTGTTGGCCTCTCTTATGTGGGTGTCTTTGAGTTTTTGTGGTAAAGATTGTGGAAAATGGAAGTGGGGATTCGAAATGAGGGATTTTTGGGTGATTCTCTTGCTCTTTGAGCTACTTTTTGTTTGTGGGTTTGAGAATTTGGTTCCTTTTTTTTTTTCTTGGGTGTTTGAGCTGTGTGAGAATTTGGCCTTTAGGTGGCTACATTTTTTTTTTTGCGCAGAAAAGTTTGTAATTTGTTTTTGTTATGGGATTTGAGCATTTTGGTGCATATGTTGGAGGCATTGTGGGTACTGGATTTGGCTTGATTCATTTTCTTTTATTTTTCTTTCATTTTTAATTGGTTTTCAACGGTGGGATGTGTTTGTCTATGTGTAATAAAGGGATTGTTGAAGTTATGTTTTTTGTTGGTTAGAAGGTTACTTCTTTTTTCCCCAATTTTTCAAATTTGTGATGGATTTGAGCTTTTGTTTCTCCAAATTTAGATTGCCATTTACAAATTAATTTCTTCTATTTCTCTTTCTTTCCTCCACCCCGAGCTCGTGATTTCTTGGTATATTTTCCTTATGCAAGATTGTCAGATTAAAATATTAGTAATTTTTTTGAATTCTAAGGTGGTTAAGATATTCTCCTGATCTCTCTCTCTCTCTCTCTCTTGCAAGTTCTTTCCCTTTTTAATTCTGTAAATTTTCCAGTTGTAAGATATTTTTGGGTGACTTCCAACCTTTTATTTTACTGCCTTTTGCTCTACCTCAAACACTTTATTTGACAGGCCCTGTCATTTTCATAGGGGGGTTATATTCTTTCGATTGTAAAGCTGGTAACTGCATAACTTAGTAATTCCTGATTTGAGGAGAAAAGGACTTTCTTGACTTATTAACACTATCTTTCCTTTTAGAAATGTAATCTTACTTTGTCTAAGTAGATACCAATTTTTGGGAGTGGTTTACTTAGAGGAAATAAATAAGCAATTGAGATAAAAAAGCCGGTTGCTGGAGACTCCCGTTGTTTTGTTATTTCTTGACAACACCTTACCTTCATGGTTTTTACTGTCCTAACTGTGATTGCTATTTAGAAGGAAATATTTTGATCAATCAGCTGAACACTGCCTGTGCTCGGGAAGCTCAATATGTTTTTCTCTGGAATAAGACCTGTGCCTGTGATAGTATCAATAGGTTTGTTGAATGGGATGATTTCCTCACCTAAAAGCTTAAGCTATTAGATAGAGGATGCATTTAATGTGCCAAATGTCGAACTCTGGGACATCATTCTGGGAAATGTTGGAATAAATACTTGTATGACTTGCGTAATACCGCTGCACTTCATAACGTTTAGATTTTCCACCAGACTTCGATTCTACTTTTCTTTTGGGGTTTGCAATGTATGATTTAGGTTTTTATTTAGTAATTTATCTTTTTGGTTTGTGATCAAACAATTAGAAATGTTAAATGACCTTATTTCTGCTTGTCATGCAAACCTTTCATCATGAGTCATTTGAAGCACTAAATGTACCAGTTATAAGAGCATGCTACCCTTGAGGAACTGCATTTTGAATCTTTTATTCTGTTTATTTATCCTTTTGCAGGTAAATGGGGAGGGACGTTACAGGTTTACGTAGTGCTGACAGGAGACCTAATGTTAAGCCAAATGGTGTCACAGTTCATGTTGCCCCCAGAATTGCTAAGGAAAGGGTTGAAGCAAAGGACTATGAGGCAGAGGATCACACTGCAAAAGGCACACACGTGGAGGAATCCCATGAGAAGCAGGATGTACTATCCGTGAAAAGCACCAACTGTGAACCTGATACGACCGAGGGAAAAATTACAAAGACGGAGGCTGTGAAGTCCAGTGACAAGAAGTTGGGCTCACCATTGAAGCCTGACTCTGATTCTTCTGCAGTGACTGAAAGTTTAGCCCCACCAGTCATGAATTCATCAGGGAATGAATCTGAAAATCATGAAAATGGCACTCAGACTGTTGATGCTGGCTCTAACTGTTCATCCAAGTCCAATGATTTGCACTCTCCTATGACTTCAAAAACATTTCATGTAAGATTTTATTTGTTTTCGTTTAATACTTAACAATCATGAAGATGCTGCAAACCTTATAACCCGGAGCTCTTGGTTATTTACCACAGTATAAAGGGTAGTATTTAGTATAACATTTGAACAGGTAAGTGGATTTTATTTGCAGCTCATAGATGTCAAGGAAACTGCTTGCTTGTTCCTGTTTTTGATTGATGGAGAACTTCTCACTCTATAAATATGTTAAGATTTAAGTTCTGTGATGCTGATATCAGAATAGAATTAAATGGGAACCTTCAGCAGATTATGACTCGGCTTTAGCTGAAAAGTAGATGGATCAATTTTGGTTTGCAACTTAGATGAGTTAGTCCCTGAATAAAGAAGGGAAAGGAGAACTTGGATGTGGGAAACAGAAAGATAATTTGCTGCCATCAGAGACGAATGCATATTCAGTGTCTTGACTGAATTTTTTCAGGCTTCCATACACATATTTCAGTGTTTTATTGCCATTAATTTACACCCTTCATAATGCTGTATATAATGCTTGTGTAGCCTCTGATGTCATTTAGTTCTTGTGCCCTAATTTCATTCCACTGATTTTGAGAATTATTCATCTTGTTGCAGCAAAATTCTCCCATGATGTCAAGGAAACTGCGGATTCAGGATGAAGATGATAACTGGTCCTTGGCTTCATCGTATCCTCTTGTTGGCCTTCTAGTTCCTCTTTTGCAGGCTTTGTCGTTAAAAATTTCTGTTTTCAATTTCTTGTTCTTCTGGGAAAATCTTCCTTATCTTTCATAGAACTGCAGCTTCTGTGCGGACAGTTAAGTCCAAGATTACTGTTCCTGTAGCTCCATCATTTAAATGTTCTGAACGCTCAGAGAGACGCAGAGAGGTATTTTCCTGAATGTTTGTATGCAATTTTTGTTTCAACCTCCTTACAAGCCCCCTCTCCCTTATTCATATTAACTTGTACTTGTGCTTTTGTTTTCCAAACGAATGATGCTATCTCATTTTTTTCCTAGTATTACACAAAGTTAGAGGAAAAGCACAAAGCTCTGGAGGCAGAGAAACAAGAATATGCAGCCAGAATGAAGGTATTGTAGTATGCATGTATCCTCAACCTTAACAATTGCTTAGGGGAGGGCGGAGAAAAAAATAAGACATGTTGTGAAATAATATACCTGACCCCTAACTTATTCTCTACAAATTCTAGGAAGAGGAAGAAGCAGCAATGAAGCAGCTTAGAAAGGCCATGGTCTACAGAGCAAATCCAGTTCCTAGTTTTTACCGTGAAGGGCCACCTCCAAAGCGTGAACTTAAAAAGGTACTCTTCACCTATATTTCCACTCTTTGTTTATTTTGAAAGTTGATTGCTTCTCGGCAATGTTTTTCTTTCTACCGCGTGTAAGAAACTTGTCCAATTAAGTTAAGACTCTGGCCATATAATTTGAATTATCAATTTTTTATTTTAATGCCATGCTATAAATCACACTACACCTAAAAAAGGAATTAATTAGATAACAACTCAAGATGCGAGTTACTGATATCATCTTTAGAATGCATGTGTGCTATTTATTTGCATGTCTGTTCTGTGCTCGAAAGTGTTGATGTCTGGCATAACTGACAACTTTGGTTCTGCAAATGAAACACTTTTTTCGTACTTTTTTTAATACATAATTTAGAACCTATATGTATTTTCTATTCCCAAGTATCAAGCTATCATGCAACAACCTTGCCTTCTCTTTGGGCTTTTTCATGGTCTACATATAGTTTTTATCGTTGTAAGTAAACAAAAATTTTACTGCTTCGCATTCAGCTGCCAGTGACTCGTGCCAAATCACCAAATCTGACGCGTAGAAAGAGCTGTAGCGATGCAGTCACACCATCTCCCGAAGAAAAGAAACCTTGTGCAAAGGTTCGTCACAGCATTGGTGTTTACAAACAAGGCAGTACTACCCCAACTACTCCCAAGAGTAAAGATCGTGTGAGTGCTCGGAATAGTAATGGAACTCCCAAAGCCAAAGAACCTACCAAACTGGTGAAAGCGAAAAAAGGATCCCCTTTAAAGGAGATGAAGGAAACTCCAATTAAGGAGATAAAGGAAACTCCAATTGCAGAGTCAAATGTAACTCCAATGAATGAGACAGAGGATGCTCCGGTTAAGGTGACAAACGAAGCTTCTGTTAAGGAGATAAAGGAAATTCCAGCCTCAGAGATGAAGGAAACTTCTCATACAATGACAGAGCAACTGAGTGCGGATACTGCTGCTGAATCATGAACAATTAGTCTTTTTCTTTTTCTTTTTCTTTGTAGTTTTTATCATGGAATCGAGATGTTCCAGGCAAGGTCAAATCGGCCCACCTCTTTTCTTCTCGGCAATGACTTGTTGAAGTGATGCTTTTAATCCGTGTTGTATATTATCTGTAATTTCGATTGGTACATATGTTACATAGAAAGAGAGTGTTGGAGAACCTTTTGTTTATAAACATAATTTTAAGATAGTTTGACTGTGTTGTGTTACTGGTTCCTTGCCCATCTTTTGAGTGATTGCTACTCTTATATATTTGCCAAAAAACGGGTGGACAGTTTGTGCTCGAGGGCGCTTGGTAAGTAAATTGTTGTGTTCCAGTCTCTCTTTTGGTCCAAGGAGAACTGGTATTTCTATTGTGTTTAAAACATTTAAAAGTTTATCACTTTATCATATTATGTATTTTGATCTTAACAAGAGCCCGTTTGGATGAACTTGTTATAAGTGACTTTTAAGCCAAAAGTCATAAGTTAGGAATTCTAGCTTTTGGCTTATTTTTGTCATTTTGGCTTAAAAACATTTTTAACTTCATCCAAACACTACAAAATGATTTAAAAGCCATTTTCTTAAAATAAGCCAATCCAATCGGTCTCTTAATCAAGATAAATGATACACTATAGTTTGGTTTCTAATAACAATAAGCAATCAGTTACTTCATTATTCTATAACACTTATCAAAATATATGCTTTGGCCTATTCGGTACAATTAGAATGAAAAATAGGCAAGTGAAAATCATCATTTCAATCATGAAGACCGTTGCACTTGATTTTTTGCAGGGTACTTTTGCGGCACAAATTGCTCTGATGAAATGATTCTTGTTTTGACATGCTGTTATCATTTACTCCATTAAAATATAGTAAGAGCAAGCTTTTAATATAAGAAAGTATAATTGTATCTTGAATATAAACTAAAAGAGTATTGTGAAGAAGCTACAAGAATTTGGTGGTGGGCGCTACAATCCAATTAGCTTTTCAGCAAAAGCTATGGAATGAAGGAGCAACATAATTAGTGATAACTCATATAGTTGATTTTACTAGCTTAAGACTTGGATGTATTGTTTTTGTAATTTAAGCTCTTGACCACTTTTTTTTTCTTTTTGGAATATATGCTTCATAAGTTTGAAACTAGTGTTAATACTTAGTAAAATCATCCATTTTATTTGCTTACAATAATTTAAATCTATTTCTACAAAATTTGATCAATTTTGACTGGTTTTCAAATTATGTATTCCTCTAATTTTGCTTTAAAAATATTTTATAATGGATGTCAACTTATTCTTTTCTTTTTTTTTTTTTGTGGGAAAAGAAAAAGAATAAGTTGACGTACAAATTACTTAGCACAAGGTACAACTCTGACAAGCATAATCTTATTGTCCGGCATAAACTCCCCAATCAGCCCTTCCCTACTGTCCTTTCCCCCAGTACTGTAGAAGCCAAATCTCGCCGCTGCAAAACCAGCATAATTCTCATCTGAGTGGCGAAGTTTTTCCACTTTCAATGGACTCCCTATGGCTATTTCTATGAGAAATCTTGAAAAAGCTGCAATCTTTAAACCTTCTCCACACTTAATCCCACAGCTCAACTTCAATGGCCAACTCCTCAACACCGCCGCCACCCAGTTGGATGATCAACAAGCCACAAGGCTACGAGGAAGATTTGGAGAACAACAGCAAGTGTTCCTTCTTGTTGGTAGCTCTCTGCCCTTGTCTCGTTTGTTTCATTATCATACTAATTGCAGTATTCATCTTTCTCATTGTCAAGTTTCATCTTTTTTGCCACACCCCACTTCACTCTCTACTTTTCAAGAAAAGTTGTCATTGATTAATCCCAGAAAAAGTTGGCCTCTTTTGCCAAAAGGGTGTTCTTATATTACCAATATTCATCCAAATTTGAAGTGTTCGAAGTTGAACTGTAGGCAGTTGAGTACATCTGTTTTGCCACGCTCCACTTCATTCTATGCTTTTCAACAAAAGCTGTCATTTTGTAATCCCAGAAAGATTTGGCCTTTTTGGTCAAAAGGGTGTCTAAATATAACTGGTGGTCATCCAAAGGTGAACCTTTTGAAGTTGAGTTGCAGGGGAATCTGTAGTTATGTAGATAATGATGGTGAATTAGAAAGTGATAATGATGTTGAGAGTGAGAGTGATGAGAGGTTGGAGTCGAAGGCGGATCCTAAAGAGGTGGATAGGGTGTGTAAGGTTATTGATGAATTGTTTTCGTTGGATCGGAATATGGAGGCTGTTTTGGATGAATGTGGGATCAACTTGAGCCATGATTTGGTAGTGGATGTGTTGGAGAGGTTCAAGCATGCTAGAAAACCAGCATTCAGATTCTTTTGTTGGGCGGCTCAAAGGCCAGGGTATGCTCATGATTCAAGAACTTATAATGCAATGATGGCAATACTTGGAAAGACGAGGCAGTTTGAGACCATGGTCTCGGTTCTTGAAGAAATGGGGGAAAAGGGTTTGCTTACGATGGAGACATTTTTGATCTCCATGAAAGCATTTGCTGCAGCAAAAGAGCGGAAGAAAGCTATTGGGATTTTTGAGTTGATGAAGAAATACAAGTTTAAAGTTGGGGTGGAGACTATCAATTGTTTACTTGATGCCCTGGGAAGGGCAAAGCTTGGGAAAGAAGCACAGTTATTGTTTGACAAATTGGAGCATAGATTTACTCCAAATATACAAACATATACAGTTTTGCTCAATGGTTGGTGTAGGGTAAAGAATCTGATGGATGCTGGTAAAGTATGGAATGAGATGATTGATAAGGGATTTAAGCCTGATATTGTCGCCCATAACACAATGCTGGAGGGGCTGTTTAAGTGTAAAAAGAGGTCTGATGCGATCAAGCTGTTTGAGGTTATGAAAGCCAAGGGTCCATCACCCAATGCAAGAAGTTATACAATCTTGATACGAGATTTGTGTAAGCAGGGGAAGATGGATGAAGCCATTGACTACTTTGAGGAAATGCTTAGTTCCGGAAGTGAGGCGGATGCTGCAATTTTTACCTGTTTGGTAACAGGCTTTGGAAATCAAAGGAAGATGGATAAAGTCTTTGCATTGCTGAAGGAGATGAAGGAAAAAGGATGCCCGCCTGATGCGCGACTATATAATGCGCTGATCAAATTAATGATAAATCGACGAATGCCAGATGATGCAGTTATTTTATATAAAAAGATGATCCGGAATGGAATTCAACCAACTATTCACACCTACAATATGTTGATGAAATCATTCTTCATGACAAAGAACTATGACATGGGTCATGCAACTTGGGAGGAGATGAATCTGAGAGGTTGCTGCCCTGATGAAAATTCTTACACTGTTTTCATTGGAGGGCTTATAGGGAAAGGGCGATCTATGGAGGCTTGTAAATACTTGGAGGAAATGATAGACAAAGGCATGAAAGCACCGCAACTTGACTACAACAAATTTGCGGCTGATTTTTCTCGGGCTGGTAGGCCTGATATACTGGATGAGTTGGCTAAGAGGATGAAGTTCTCTGGGAAGTTTGAGGTCTCAAGTCTCTTTGCAAGGTGGGCTGAGATGATGAAGAGTAGAGTAAAACGCAGGGATCCCAGCTGAATTTTCTGCCCTGGCAGTTGTATTTTATGTTCTCTGTAATGCAGATGAGAGGATCACTAACCGACCGATAGCACCTTTGAGTATTGATGACAAAGGAATGTCACATTTTGCCATCAGAATATTGAATAAGGTCTGAGTTCTGAAAACCCATTCTTATTCCAGTTGTAAATCCCTTGTCGTAGAACATCTTGTCTTTTGTACGTTTACCTAGTTAATCATTTGTTCTTTTGGCATTCATTAAGCTTCTTAGTAATTTAAACCTATTTTCCTCATCTCATGTACTCTTTCCTCACATTAGTGATTTATTAAATTTTAACCCGAAAAAACAAAAACTGAGAGGTGGTGGGCTGTTTGATGAGATCTACAAGACAGGAGCTTGAGTACTCTATCGTATCTGGAAATGAATATAGAATACATTATACATCAAATCTGGCAATAGATTGGATCTGTGGTTAAGGAGGTGGAATCTTGTAGATAAATGGCAGAAGATCTTACATCTGAACAAACACTTGCATTGTTGTAAGAGCATATGCCCATTGCTCTAAAAAGGAACATGTAGTGTTGAAGTTAACTCTTTTAGGGGTTGTTTCGTACATGGGATAAGGCTAACAATCCTGAGATAAAGTTTGAAACTAACTTTATCCTATGTTTGGTTTGAGGTATTAGCTAATCGGGGATAACTTTTACACTAAAATGGTGGAATTAATTATTATGGTGGGATAACTAATCTTGTGGTATATTCCACCTCATCCCATTGTACCAAACAACCCCTTAATTTTACACCTCTATATTCAGGTATTGGCCTGATGCATTGGATTATGGGAAAGATTGCCCGACTTTAGAGAACGGGGACAAATGCAAATAAAGGTTTTTGAAAAAGAAAAAAAAAACAGGCAATTCCGTTTCCCTTCAATTCTATAATGACAGTTTTATGATATAACTTCTCTCCTTTTTTTTTGGTAAATAAGAAATTTATTAATAACTAAATACTATATAGTAGGTACTTTTGGACCTGTCTAGGGTACATGACACCTTGATAGTCATTAAGGACATATTACATACATAAATTGGCAAAGCAGTATACGATATTAATATCTCAAAACTATTGATACAACCTCTTTTACCCCCAAGAAATAGATAATGTCATTAGTACTACTAAATTTAGCTACATCAGTCACTTTGTTCCCTTCTCAAAATATAATTGATATAAGGCAGAATACCTACCCCATCCTCAAACTGTCACGATCCAAAATTCATTTAAAGATCGTGATGGCGCCGGACACCACAGACAAGCCAACATAAAATAGTTAATTAAATTCACTTTGTTTTTTATAATTTTGAAATCATTTCTTTTCATTACTTTAAATAGCAATTAATGAACTTCCCCAGAGTAACGAGATGTCTTTAACAAATTCAAATAATGAATAAATCCCAGTCATCCCAGAACCCGGTGTCACCAGTGCATGAGAAATTTTTAGGAATTTAAAATGCAATACAATAACTGTCCGGAATACAAAATAGATAGAAGAGAAAATACAATACGTCATAAGGAGACTCTGTTGGCTGCGGATCGTCTCATAAGATGCAGCTCACCTAAGTCCCCGTACCCGCTATGTTGCTGCGCCCACGAGGCCACTATCCATACATGTACCTATACATAAAAAATGTACAGTAAGTGTAGGATGAGTACGAAAATAACGTGTACCCAGTAAGTATCTCGTCTAACCTTGAAGAAGTAGTGACGAGGGGTCGACTCCGACACTTATTAGTGGTCTAATAATATCAGGTACGGTGAAGAATTGAATATATATGAAACAGAGTAAATATATGAAACAAATAAGTATAATTTACGTGGTACAATTCCCTTCTTTACCATTTACTCAACTCTCAACTAGCAAGTTCCCTCCATAACCAGCGCATATACATAGATACAGTGAATTTCATCAAGAGGTTGTCATAATTCAAATAAGGGGAGACCCTCAGATACACTGGCCTCCAGCCAAATATTACGCACGATTCCACAAGGATAATATATATATATATAGGAAATGCCGAAGCGTACGACCCGATCCAACATAAAAGTAAACTGTGGACTGCCGAAGGATCGAACGGCGCGAACCATAGATGCATCTATTAACCTGCTGAGGCGAACGACCCGCTCACATGAGAGTTTGGTACATAATTCTGCCGAGGCGAACGAACCGATCCCATAAGAGTGAAGGAAAATACCCCGCTCGCGAAACATATATGTGACGCAGTTACACATAGATTTCTTAAGCTATTATAATATTCCTCAATTCCTGTCGATATTACGGAGTTCAAATGAAACCTTTTAAATCTTAAATTCTTAAATTTCAACTCTCTCAAAACATTTAATAAGTGAATTCAATATCGCTCTATCTCAAGGCAAACAATAAACATAAATCAATAACAGTATCAACAAGGCATGGTGTAAGCCTAAAACTACCTGGACATAGGCATAGCTAGTAGCTATGTACGGACTCTCGTCACCTCGTGCGTACGTAGCCCCCCACAAATAGTAGCACATAATTTATTATTTCACCTATGGGGACAATTCCCTCTTACAAGGTTAGAAAGGAGACTTACCTCGCTCCGAAGTTTCATAACCGGCTTCCAAGCCCTCCCGACGACTCAAACCAATGCACAATGATCCAAAACTAGCCAATAATTATGCAAACCCATTAATATACGCTCGAATACTCATTATAATCCAATTCATAACAATTCCTAACTCCGGTTGAAAAATTGATAAAAATCACCCTCGGGCCCACGTGCCCGGATTTCAGAAATTTTTCGAAGATAAATATTACCCATAACTTTACGAACCCAAATATATAATTTACCCTCAATTTCATTCCCAATTTCGTGGTCAAAATCCAAGAATTTCAATTTTCTAGGTTTTACTTCAAATCCTAACTTTCTACAAATTTCCTTGCCTAAATCCATATACGAACCTTGTATTTACTCAAAACTAGTAAAAATCACTTACCTCATGCTTGGTGATGAAAATGGCACTCCCAAGTTTCTCCAAAATCAGCTCCCATGAAAGAAATGAAGTGAAATGAGCCAAAACCAACCCCGATCTTTAAAGGACACTGCACAACCCCGATTTTCGCACCTGCGGTCACTCGACCGCTTCTGCGGTTCCGCAGGTGCGGCCCAACCAGTGGTTCTGCGGTTTTCCACCAGACCCCTCAACTCCGCATCTGCGGCTCCCCGCGCGCAGGTTTGGTCCTGCTTCTGCGGATCTCGACCGCATCTGCGGCCCACGCCTTCCCCAGCAAAATCCGCTCCTGCGAGCTCGCACCTCCGGCCCTCTTCACACAGGTACGACCACACCAGATGCTCAGCTGCAACAGCCTTTCCTCAAATCCCATTTTTGACCCGTTAACCACCTGGAATCCACCCGAGGCCCCCGGGACTCCATCCAATCACACCAGCCAGTTCCAAAACATAATACGGACCTGCTCGAGGCCTCAAATCACATCAAACAATGCCAAAATCATGAATCGCACTCAAATTCAAGATTAATGAACTTTAGAACTTCCAACTTTAACATTTGATGTCGAAACCTATCAAATCACGTCCAATTAGCCTCAAATTTTGCACACAAGTCACATTTGACATTACGGACCTACTCTAACTTCCAGAATCAGAATCCGACCCCGATATCCAAAAGTCCACTTCCGGTCAAACTTCTCAAAAACCTTCAAATTTCTAACTTTAGACAAATGACTCCAAAATGACATACGGACCTCCGAATTTACTTCCGATCGCGCTCCCAATAACAAAATCACCATTCGGATGGAATCCCAGACTCGGAATCCCAGACGAACATCGATAACACTGAAATGCTCTCCAACTCAAATTCATGAATTTCTTCCAAAATGCCAACTTCCACAATAGGCACTGAAACGCTCCCGGTCATCCACAACCCGATCCGGACATACGCCCAATTCTGAAATCATCATACGAACTTGCTGAAACCTTCAAGTCCTGATTCTGAGGTCGTTTACATGAAAATCCGATCTTAGTCGATTCTTCCAACTTAAAGCTTCCGAAACGAGAATTCTCTTTACAATCAACTCTTAAGCTCCCTGAATCCAATTCCGACCTACAAGTCATAATACCTGAAGTGAAGTTGCTCATGGCCTCAAACTGCTGAACGACGCGCTAGAGATTGAAACAACCGGTCGGGTCCTTACATTCTCTCCCACTTAAGCATACGTTTGTCCTCGAACGTGCCAAGAACTGCTCCGGAGTTGTCCAAAAATCACTGTGTAACACCCCGTGCACCTGCCCGGGCTACCACAACCCAGTCGAGTACATTTGCTCGAACAATCTGAAGATTTCCCTTTTTACTTAGCCAAATAAGCCTTAGAGCCAAATTCCAACACTCGAAATTTTCCACCAGGCCCTTTTCCAACATACGAACACAATATCAATCTCCACACGATGTACCAGAATATGATTGCATGCCTTTGCTGAATTAACATCATACACCGCATAATTCACCTAACCATAATAACATTCTCTGATCTTAATAGCCAAAATTCCACGAATTTGATGCTCCCAATGCATCTTGTGACCTATATACATCTTGCCCCAACTTTTACATGACCGCCACGACGAAACAGATGTGTAGAAATTCATACTAACTGTCGAGTCAACAAATCATTGGGTCTATACCCCTGACAAGAACCATTACATCATTATGAACCAAATAATGGTGTTTGCTCTTTAATATACTTCCTACAATTCGATCGCACTGATCCTAGATCCGAAAATCTCGTCTCACCCAGTACGAGCTGCTCAGGCAATACGCCACCCCAGAAATGTCCAACAGTCTCATACAATGCCACAATGTGCCAACAAGACGCAACTCGAACGTGATACATAAGGAAAATGAACTCTGGAAGGAACTACTCAACACACATAACTAATATGAATTTTTCTCAGAAAAGATGAAACAAACACACAAAAATGGAATATAAAAATTGACTCATCATCACACTGTTGTGATGTGCAACCCGATCCAAACTACATACCCATGGAGATAAGCCACCTAATCCACACAAAAAAAATCCACATAAGGATACACACGCCGAGCTAAATTTCTCATTACAACAAAATACCGAATACCGGCCACAAGCACGCTAAATGCATAATCTCATCCCTGGGGAGACCGATTGCGCCATACGCTACAAAACTCAAGCACAACTGAGGTGTGATATATAGTCTGAATCTCAAGAGCCATCCTGCTCACATAACACCATCGCTATGCGGAACCTCGACACATAAGAAATTTATCAAGCTGTTACACAACTCACACGTCACAGTGTAACCTTACATGAAATAGCCGACAATGAAACAACATCCATCAACTGAATACTCCTCCATGAGGAGCGCTATGCTGAAATGAACATATCTGGCATGATATAGATCCCATATTCATATTTAAGTTCATTCACAGACCTCGATTCGATACTGATCGCACCGAACTAGAATAATATCCTTTCCTGGGTCCATAATAGCCCACTTTTCTCATAACATACAAGAACAACCATCATAGCCGGGAAAAACTCCTACAATCTATAACCAAATGAACCGAGCGCCCTCCAGGCATAAATCCTCAAATAAGCAATATTACCACATTCTTCATACTTGGTTTGAATCTTCAATCACACAAGTGACCACATGTCACACTTATACAATCTTCCCGTGGAATACACTTCCACGACCTCATGCACCAGGTAACAAGTCTGCACCTCCATACCACCGGCCATACAAATGCTGTAGATCAAATCAAGAATCCGTAACCACAATGCAAAGCCTCTTACACAAACACCGACCTCAGGTGATGCTGAAGACAATACCAGCTTGCTCTAAACATCCAAAACCCTTTCCTTCTCATCCGAGCTCGTGAAATCCTTACGAACATTGAACCGCAACCTTGACCCCCACCTCCAATTTCATACCGCTCACTGCACCTAACATACCAATATGCGATAGCACAAGAATTTCATCATAACCCCTGAACTACTAATTGGGTGAACACTTCATTATATAAAAACTCTTTACTTAACTCATTCCGAGAGAACCATAGAAACACATGAGTGAATTCTCATAACCGTAGAATATGCAAATCCTCAAGTAGTGGTCTAAACTACCATAACCCTTCCGGGATCTGCCTACACATCATATGCCCTATACTCCCAGATAGAACCAATTACGGCGGTCGTCAAGCCTCGCACACACCGCCACAAATCACGTACATAATCTAACCACGCTGGAGTAACTGAGCACTGCCGCCATCACGCTAATTCAACCGTGGCTAACTGATCCGGCTTCTCCTAACTTAACCTTGACTTGACTCAGAAATAATAATAACTCCAGTCAACACATAACAACTCAATATGCACTCTCCATGAGTATCCTTGTACCACGAGACTGGGTTGTCTCCAAACAACCCTTCCGGAATACCATGCCCTCATCGCCCACACATCCGCATCTTCGACTGATACCCCCATTCTGAAAATTCTCCTATGAATCCGAAGTCATTTTCTCTTTTTCCTCCAAATGCTACTCTGCAAATCGAAAATATCATAGAACATTCTGTGCCTCTTATAAATAACTGCTGCAAAAGCTCAATTCGTAACCATACCATGGGCTCGAAATCCTTAAGCGCCGCATTTTCAACCTTTGAATTCACTAGGACCGTTATTGAGAGTCACCCACTCTGAATTGGTCCCGAATATAATCAACTCTGAGGCTCTGCTGGCACATGAACACCCATCTTAATAAAGCACTTGACTGAATCACTCCCCTTGTAAATCACCTCTATATGAAGCATAAGTCATGATTCTTCCCAAAGCTAGAACACGAGCCGATAAAGCCAACCATATCACACCTTTACCAATTCCTTTGCTCAAATTACTACTTACATTATCTTTCCTTAGCTGTAATAACCCACCAATATGCTAATACCCAGAAATCTCTCGAATAGGTGATCATGCTATCCAATCGTAGGAGGTGGGACTCTCCCACTTAGCTTGAAGCTACCATTACACAACTCTGGAACCTACCAAGATTCTTTCTATATTGATGAACTGATCTTGCGCCACCAATTTGTCTAATCCCTCGAAATCCATCCGTTAGCATTTCATGAACATTCTGAATCTCTAGCAACGTTCATATATTCGACCCCTTACTGAATATCCGGTAAAATCCTTCGTAGAAACTTCGCCAACCACGCGACTGCTGACATGCTCACATGAGATAATCCACCTATGGAAATTACATGCCAACATCTTCCAACGTCGTTGCACGGGGTACAATCACTACGACCTCAATAACCCATCATGAGCCCCTTCTCCTTGACCAACGGAACCAGTCTGTTCACTCTCTATGGACATAAGCTAGATATGCGACAATATCTTCCAATTCAAAGTTACGTTGTATCCTTCTTCATATCGAGCAAATTCTTCCTGTTGCATCCAATTCCCTCGCCATATACTAGCCAATATTTCAAATTAAGCCCGTGGACCCAATCACCGACCACTAAAATCCCCGAATCACTCTAAACTTTTCCTCAAGGTGCGTAGTTATCCTACCACTAAACACGTATGATACTTTGCCACTCTCCCACTTGGTCAAACTCACTCCTTTAAGCAAGTACTCGACTTTCGCTTCTTACACCTGGCCTTCTAGAAGCTTAATCACTACCTGACACTCCCCGCATGTCCTTTCTCATCCTTTGTTGCTGAGTTGTTGCCTTATATCAATATTTATCTTTGTAGCACTTGAACCAATAGATCGCTACTAGCTTCCACCCTTTCCGAAGATCCTTCTTCTCGAGCCGCTAACATCGGAAACACTGATCTGATCATGAACCACCGCACGCCGCGATCTCTGACATCCGCTTCCCCGACACCATTTCAAAATATCCCGCCTAAAGGCGAATTAAAGAAGATCATAACACCGGCAAAAACATTTAATCGAGGATGACGACACCACGTCGCATATGAAAATTCCACCACAGTTGAGAACACCAAGTCTCGTTACTCCATCAACCCAGACCTGATCATTCATAGACCGATTGCCTTTCCTCCATCGGAAATGAAATACCGACACTGAGCTGAAGCGATAGAACGGCCTTTCGCAAAGCGACGACAATAACCCCATCAAATACGCAGGGAGAAACATCTTGTACCATATCTGTAGTACCATTACAATCCCTCAGTTTCCGATTTATAGCAAGCGTTTCGCGTAAGATTAAGTAGGAAGGAAACATAGGCATAAGCCTCAAAGGAATCAAACGCGCGATGAAGAATCAGAAAGGGAAGTACTCCTAACATCCCCACAGCCTCTCGAAGATAAGTACAAATATCTCTGTACCGATCCACAAGACTCTACTAGACTTGCTCATGACTCGTGAGACCTAAGGGAACCTAGCGCTCTGATACCATGTTGTCACGACCCAAAATCCATCTAAAAGTCGTGATGGCGCCGGACACCACTGTCAGGAAAGCCAGCATAAAATAGTTAATTAAATTTTTATTTTTTTTATAATTTTGAAATCATTTCTTTTCATTACTTCAAATAGAAATTAGTAAACTTCCCCAGAGTAACGAGATGTATTTAACAAATTCAAATAATGAATAAATCCCATAGTCATCCCAGAACCCGGTGTCACTAGTGCATGAGCAATTTCTAGGAATTTAAAATGCAATACAATAATTGTCCGGAATACAAACTGGACAAAAGAGAAAATACAATATGTCGGAAGGAGACTCTGTTGGCTGCGGATCGTCTCATAAGATGAAGCTAACCTAAGTCCCCGTACCTGCCATGCTACTGCGTCCACGAGGCCACTATCCATACATGTACCTATACATAAAAAATGTACAGCGAATGTAGTATGAGTACGAAAATAATGCGTACCCAGTAAGTATCCCGTCTAACCTCGAAGAAGTAGTAACGAGGGGTCGACTACGACACTTACTAGTGGTCCAATAATATCAGGTACAGTGAAGAAGTGAATAAATATGAAACAGAGTAAATATATGAAACCGACATATAATTTATGTGGTACAATTCCCTTCTTTACCATTTACTCAGCTCTCAACTAGCAAGTTCCCTCTGTAACCGGCGCATATACATGGATACAGTGGATTTCATCAAGAGGTTGTCATAATTCAAATAAGGGGGAGACCCTCAGATATACTGGCTTCTAGACAAATATTACACAAGTATTCCACGAGGATAATATATATACAGGAAATGACGAGGCGTACGGCCCGATCCAACATAAAAGTAAATTGTGCATTGCCGAAGGATCGAACGGTGCGAACCATATATGCATCTATTAACCTGCCGAGGAGAACAGCCTGCTCCCATGAGAGTGTGGTACATAATCCTGCCGAGGCGCACGATCCGATCCCATAAGAGTAGTAGAAGGAAAATACCCCGCCCGTGAAACATATATGTGACGCGATTATAGATAGATTTCTTCAGCTATTATAATATTCCTCAATTCTTGCCGAAATTACGGAGTTCAAACGAAACCTTTTAAATCTTAATTCTTAAATTTCAACTCCTCTAAAAACATTTAATAAGTGAACTCAATATCGCTCCCTCTCAAGGCAAACAATATACATAAATCAACAACAATATCAACAAGGCATGGTGTAAGCCTAAAACTACCTGGACATAGGCATAACTAGTAGCTATGTACGGACTCTCGTCACCTCGTGCGTACGTAGCCCCCCACAAATAGTAGCACATAATTTATTATTTCACCTATGGGGACAATTCCCTCTTACAAGGTTAGAAAGGAGACTTACCTCGCTCCGAAGTTTCATAACCGGCTTCCAAGCCCTCCCGACGACTCAAACCGATGCACAACGCTCCAAAACTAGCCAATAATTATGCAAAACCATTAATATACGCTCGAATACTCATTATAATCCAATTCATAAAAATTTCTAACCCCGATCGAAAAGTCGATAAAAATCACCCTCGGGCCCACATGCCCGAATTTCAGAAATTTTTCGAAGATAAATATTACTCATAACTTTACGAACCCAAATATATAATTTACCCTCAATTTCATTCCCAATTTCATGGTCAAAATCCAAGAATTCCAATTTTCTAGGTTTTACTTCAAAATCCCAACTTTCTATCAATTTCCTTGCCTAAATCCATATATGAACCTTGTATTTACTCAAAACTGGTAAAAACCACTTACCTCGTGCTTGGTGATGAAAATGGAACTCCCAAGTTGCTCCAAAAATCGGCTCCCATGAAAGAAATGAAGTGAAATGAGCCAAAACCAACCCCGATCTTAAAAGGACACTGCCCAACCCCGATTTTTGCACCTGCAGTCATTCTACCGCTTCTGCGGTTCCGCAAGTGAGGCCCAACCACCACTTCTGAGGTTTTCCACCAGACCCCTCAACTCCGCATCTGTGGCTCCCCGCGTGCATGTGTGGTCCCGCTTCTGTGGATCTCGATCGCATTTGCGGCCCACGCCTTCCCCAGCAAAATCCGCTCCTGCGAGTCCATTCCCGCTCCTACAGGCGCACCTGCGGCCCTCTTCATGCAGGTGCGACCAGACTAGATGCTCAGCTGCAACAGCCCTTCCTCAAATCCCATTTTCGACCCATTAACCACCCGGAATCCAACCGAGGCCCCCGGGACCCCCATCCAATCGAAACCTATCAAATCACGTCCAATTGACCTCAAATTTTGCACACAAGTCACATTTGACATTACATACCTATTCCAACTTCCGAAATCAGAATCTTACCCCGATATCCAAAAGTCCACTTCCGGTCAAACTTCTCAAAAACCTTTAAATTTCTAACTTTACCAAATGACTCCAAAATGACCTACGGACCTCCGAATTTACTTCTGATCGCGCTCCCAATGCTAGAATCACCATTCGGGGCTACTCCCAGACTCGGAATCACAATCGGACATCGATAACACTGAAATGCACTTCAACCCAAATTCATGAATTTCTTCCAAAATGCTAGCTTCCACAATAGGCGCCGAAAAGCTCCCGGGTCATCCACAACCCGATCCGGACATACGCCCAAGTCCTAAATCATCATACGAACTTGCTGAAACCTTCAAATCCAGATTCTGAGGTCATTTACACGAAAATCCGATCTTAGTCGATTCTTCCAACTTAAAGCTTATGAAACGAGAATTCTCTTTACAATCAACTCCAAATCTCCCTGGATTCAATTCCGACCATACGTACAAGTCATAATACCTGAAGTGAAGGTTCTCATGGCCTCAAACTGCTGAACAACGCGCTAGAGCTCGAAACAATCGGTCGGGTCGTTACACAAACTTGGCACGAATTATTAGTTACAGCTCCAAATTATTTGTGGTCTTAATTACCCCCTTGAACTTAGTCTTTTGAGAGCCATTACCCCCGGGACGCTTTATGTGGCAAAGAGTGTGGGTGCACTCTCTTTTAAGCGCGTGGGAGTGAAGAAAAATCAAAAAATCAGCTTCCAAGTAAGTTATTTTTTAACTTTTAACTGTCATATATAATGATTTATCTGCTACAACTATGTATTTCTTGTTGCTTCATCTTAACATACAATGTGGACTTTACTCTAACTTTTATTCTTTTTAATTATTTAGATAGATAGAATGTCTATTTGTTCCAACTGCATATTTTTTTTGGGGGTCAAATTTGTAAAAAGTTTGGTTGGAACTCTATCATTTTAGCCCATCTTTTAGCAAAAATAATGGAGTACTTATTGTGAATTTCTTGTTATTTTTCGTCAGATGTAATATTTATTTATTTTAATTGTGTATTTTTATTTTTGAGTCAAATCACTAAAAGAAATGGAAAAAATTCACATAAGAACAACCGGGCTCCATACTTTTCAATTTTATAGCCCAATTTTAATTTACAACCAACTAGCTCAAAAATAATAGGCTAAGATTCAACATCCAACTTCAATAGGTTCTCGAAATTACTATTTAATATTTTTTTAAAAGTTGCTCAAGCTTTTAAGTTAATTTTTGGATCAGTAACTGTGGCTCAAATATTAGTTCAACAAACCAAATCCATTTAGGTGGTGAAAATTAGATTTTTATTAAATTCCGAATTTGATTTTGCGAGAAATTTGGAGTGACTATTATTTAGACTTATTAGAAATAGTATAAGGAGGTTGTACATAAAATTTGAGTCAATTAATGGATATTTGGACTGGTATTGAACAAGAATTGCAACTAAAAATCGTGGAAGAAGCTCGTCTAAAAATGCTTGTATAAAGGTGTATAAGAGTGTATAATAGTGTATAAGACGTGTTTATACACTCATATACACTATTATACAAGGTTATACATAATTATACAAAAATCTGACTTCGTCTTCTTCCTTACGTCTTTTCTGAAATTCAGCTCTAATCTTGCTCAAATCTACTCCAAATCACTTTAAATTTAAATTTTGAACTCCTTTTGATATTTTCAACCAATTGGAACAACACCCAATTCAAACAACTAACAAACTCAAAAAAATCCTATTTTCGAAAGCCAAGCTTTGAATGACCTTCAATGGTAGACTTCTACTCTTCAATTAATTAGGTGACACATGGAGAAACAGAAAATACATGGCCCCTTGAAGCATATGTAAAAGATGTGAGAAGAAGAGAGAGTGAAAGCAATGGTTGTGAGAACACAGATTTAACTCCATATTTTTTAGAAGCAATGGTTGTAAGAACACATATTTTTAATTTGCTACTGCTTTCAAAATATGTACAATATGGGCTAGATCGAGTAAAACTTAAAAACATGGGCTATTTTTTGTTATGGTGTGAAGTCACATGTATTTTCTTGTAATTCTTTCAAAAAATTTGGGTACAACTCCATTATTTTTTACCAACTAAAAGAGGTATAACCAAAATAGTGAACTTGCAATCGTATACATTTTTTCTTTTTTCTTTTGAAGCAATGACTATTTATTTCAAATGTGAATTTTTACTTTTTTCAGGTAACC
>ML378611.1:0-16476 GCA_005239525.1 Nicotiana knightiana
CAAACTAAAACATTAAGCATAAATGCATAATACGTCTAATAATATTTAAAAAAAAAATAAAAAAAAATAAAAAAATGTAGCCGTTAAACCGGGCCGGTCCGGGCCGGTTTAACCGGTAAGTGCACTGTTCACTTTGACCGGGTTGGACCGGTCCGGGTAACCGGTAGAAAAATTATAAACGGACCAACCCCCTCTAACCCCCCTACCCAGCCTACCCGACCCCCTATGAACCGGGCCGNCCTGAAATAACCCTGCCTGAGCCAATATACCAAACATGCTCAGGAATTGTGCTAAAGTCTCCTGAAGGCCGGGGATAACAACAGGCACCTCCAATTCCTGTCCCCCAACTGGAACTGCTGGTGGCTGCTCTGGTAGGTGGCCTCACGACGGCACTTGCTCCTCGTCGACCTCGGCCTCTGCTCCTAGCGACATCTGTCTTGGGGGTAACATCCTCAGGAACCACGACTCGTGTTCTCACCATATGTGAGAGAATAGAATGATCCGCGAGACTCTACTAAACCCGCTTATGACTCGTAGCACCTATGAACATAGAGCTCTAATACCAACCTCTCACGACCCAAATTTCCCTCTGTTGGATATCGTGATGGCACATAGACTTAAGGACTAGGTAAGCCTAATATTCATGGAATGACAACAATAATAAATAGAGTCTAATATTTTTCTAAAATAATAATTCTTTACACATTTATTCCCAAAACCCGGAAGTACAATTCATAACTTTTAAAGGAATTACACTAAAACTCCTAAAAATACCACTATTCAGAAATAAGAACAACAGTGCAAACAAAAAAAATATAAGATGGTGACTCCGAAACCGCGAACGCTGGAGCGATTTTACCTTGAGTTTCCACAACAGCAACCGCACTACTAACAATCAATCGGCCTGCTATGCGATAACCTGGAATCTGCACAAAAATGTGCAAAAGAGTAGTATGAGCACACCACAGCGGTTCCCAGTAAGTATCAAGACTAACCTCGGTGAAGTAGTGACGAGGACTAGTCAAGACACCACTGGTCTAATAAATTAAACAGGCATCAATATAGAAATGTCAGAGTATGACATCTATCTAGTGACTACACAATATAGCAATTAACAAAACATTTACAAGGTGGAAGGAAATGCAGTAACAACAACGGAACAACACAATAATACACAGAAATGATAGACAAAGATACAAGCCAGAACCGAAATACCACAAACACAATAAGAACATCAGTAACTCAGCACCACATTAGTATTCCACATCAGGCCTTTGCCAACAACCCATTAAATTGGTCAAACCTTCGAGTGAAAACCTTTAAATCGTAAGTTTATATTGAAAGCTTTGAATATAATTGTTTCGAAATAGAGAATTTCCTTTGAAACATACTTTCTCCGGATACATATATATATATATATATTTTGGAAAGAGGAATCTTTAAAACATAATTTCCTTCAAAATACATGATTTCCAAATATACTTTCCCAATAAATGACTTCCAAGTATCATTTTCTGCAAGACAAATGCTTTTAAAATATACCTTTGAAATAAAAGTCCTTCAGACATATTTTCTTCAAGGCAAATACTTTTTCAGCTATACTTTTCAATAACAATCTTTCGATCATAATCTCCTCAGGATAAATCTACTGGAACTCAGTCTGTAACTTAGAATTTGTCATGCAGTACAGGGGGAAAGCTCCCAGAATATCGTCTGTAGTCCCAATTAAATATGCAATGCAGTACAAGGGGAAAGCTCCCGGAATCTCGTCCATAGTCCCAATTTAAATATGCAATGCAGTACATGGGGAAAGCTCTCGGAATCTCGTTCGTAGTCCAATTTAAATATGCAATGCAATACTGAGGAAAACACCCATAATGCGACAAAAAACATCACACATTTCCATAACAGGCGCAAAAGCAACAAAAAACAGAATTCAAGGTGCGGCGAGCAAATCAATACAAAGACTTGAATCACAAGGATGATAAAACTGAATCATAAGAAGTAGTCACTGAAGGGAAATACCAATCACAAGTGAAACGATATAATGAGGGGAAAGCAAAACCAATATAGCAACGATTCACAATATTCAAGTCAGCAATAAGAAACCAATCATCCTGGCAAGGGAAACAGCTATAACCAATCTCTCATAAACAATCAACTAAACCTAAGTAACACTTAAGGAAAAAATCATATAAATCACAATGTACAATTCACGAGCATGCTTGACACCAACGTATAGATATTCCAATCACTTGTAAACAATTATAGGGCGAGACTATGCTAATTCTAGTTAAATAGGCAATTTATGAAGGAAGATATAGCACGACTGTAGAAAAGATAAAGTCTTTAGTTAAGTCAAATTTCGATCAAATAAGAAACAAAGGAAAACTAAGCAAGAAATTTCTAATTTAAGCGGGAAGAGATGAACTAGTAATTGTAACTCATATATAAAAAATAAAACTTCATGCAGGGGATATAAGGACCTAAGAATCCTAAAAGGCCAACCTAGTTGCAAATAAGTCCGAGTACGCACTCGTCACCTCGCGTACGCGGGCTACAATCAACATAGAAGATTCAAATCCTAAGGGGTAGTTCCCCCACAAAAGGTTAGGAAAGATACTTACCTCAACCGCTCGGACCAAACTTGAAATCACATTCTTGCCACGGGTATCCGACTCCGAATGGCCCAAATCTATGAAGCCTTTCCTCAAAACCCACTCCAAATCGCCTACACCCAAGCTCCAAATTGTTTTAGAAGATATGAAATTCCAAGCCCTCGAAATGGATATAAACTGCCCAAAAATTTCCACACCTGCGCCCCTTTGGACCGCACCTGCGGAAAAACAATCGCAGGTGCGAAAACCCACTAAAAAGACTGGGGCCGCACCTGCGGTCACTTGGCCGCATCTGCAGCTCCGCACTTGCGCAAACCCATCCGCACCTGCGAGAATTGGTTGAACTTGATCAACCCGCACATGCGAGGCTCTCTTCCGCACCTACGTGTCCGCACCTGCAAAAAATCCATCGCAGGTGCGGGACACCAGAACCAACAATGGTTCAGTTGCTTCCAAGTTCCAAAAATCACCCGTTGAGCATCTGAAACATCCCCGAGGTCCCCCGGACCTCGAGCAAACTTACCAACCAGTCCTAATACCTTGTCCAAACTTATTTGAGCCTCCAAAACACATCACATAACCTCACAATCACCAAATATACATGGATTCAAGCCTAAGGACTTATGAAATTTTCAAAATCCACAACCGGTGCCGAAACACATCAAAACTAGTCCGAATGACCTCAAATTTTACACATGGGTGAAAAATGCCACAACGGACCTACAGACACTTCGAAATTCCATTCCGAGCTCGATATCAAGACTTCACCTATCGGCTGAAATCGTCAAAAATCTAACTTCCGCCGAATTACTTCAAATTAGTCTACGGACCTCCAAAACCAATTCCGGACGCGCGCCTAAGTCCAAAATCATCATACAAAGTTGTTGGAATTAACCAAAACTCATTCCGAGGTCGTTTACACAAAAGTCAAACCTCTGGTCAACTTCCATCACTTA
Source organism: Nicotiana knightiana (assembly GCA_005239525.1). NCBI lineage: Eukaryota > Viridiplantae > Streptophyta > Magnoliopsida > Solanales > Solanaceae > Nicotiana > Nicotiana knightiana. Next base: position 3,575 of record ML378611.1, read on the forward strand.
AGCTTCAAAATTTGAAATTTTCCTCCCAATTCGACTCCGAATTATCCGATAACTGAATCCAACCATGCACGCATGTCGATATACACAAAGTGAAGTTGTTCAAGACCTTATTCCACTGAACGAAGCTTAATTACTCAAAACGACCATTCAGGTCATTACAGGGCGCGATCGGAAGTGAATTCGGAGGTCCGTAGGTTATTTTGAAGTCATTTGGCTAAAGATAGAAATTTGAAGGTTTTTGAGAAATTTGACCGGAAGTGGAAATTTTGATATCAAGGTCGGAATGCGATTCCGAAAGTTGGAGCAGGTCCGTAATATTGAATGTGACTTGTGTGCAAAATTTGGGGTTAATCGGACATGATTTGATAGGTTTCGGCATCGAATGTAGAAGTTGGAAATTTCAAAGTTCATAAAGATTGAATTGTGATGTGATCCATTGTTTCGATGTTATTTGATGTGATTTGAGGCCTCGGGCAGGTCCGGATTATGTTTTGGAATAGGTTGGTGTAATTGGATGGGGGCCTCGGGTGGATTCCGGGTGGTTAATAGATCAAATTTGGAGTTGAGAGAAAGCTGAGGCTGCTGTCATCTGGTGTGACCACACCTGCGAGGTTTTGGCCGTAGGTGCAGCTATGGTGTCGCAAAAGCGGAAAAGGGGTGGCTTGGTTGGGGGGCGCAGGTGCGAGGTTATCTCCACACCTGCGAAGGCGCAGATGCGGACGAGAGAGCGCAGGTGCGGAGCCGGCTGGGGAAGGAGGAAGCCGCAAGTGCGAGAGTTTGGGCGCACCTGCGGGTGCGCAGGTGCGGGTGTAGTCAACGCAGGTGCGAAAGGACTGGAGGCAGTGCAGTGTTTTAAAAACGGGAAATTTGGCCGTTCTTCTCCTATTTTCATTTGGTGTGGGAGATTGTGGAGAGCTTCAAGGAGAGATTTTCTTCAAGCATCACAAGGTAAGTTGTTCCAATTAATTTCAAGTTAAATACGTGGTTTAGGTATGGATTTAAGTGTGGGAATTTGTGGAAAATTATGGGATTTGGAAGAAAACCTAGAATTTGTATTTTTGGATTTTGCCCATGAATTTGAGCATGAAAATTAGAGTAAATTGTATATTTGAGTTAGTAAGGCTATGGGTAGAGTTTATTTTCGAGAAATTTCGGAATCCGGGCACGTGGGCCCGAGGGCAATTTGGTCAACTTTTTGAGAGGAGTTGGGAATTTATATAATTTGAATTGTTACGAGTATTAGAGTATATTTTCATTGGTTTGCACGTTATTTGGCTAGTTTTGGGGTGTTGTGCACTGATTTGGGTCATCGGAAGGGCTTGGAAGCCGATTATGGAACTCCGGAGCGAGGTAAGTCTCCTTTCTAACCTTGTGAGGGGGAATTTTCCCCATAGGTGAACTAATCAAATATGTGCTACTATTTGTGGGGGCTACGTACGCACGAGTTGACGGGAGTCCGTGCGTAGCTACTATCATGCTTGTGTATGGGTAGTCTAGGACCCACTAGCATGCTTTACTTGTTGTACTTGAAATTTTGCTAATAAAATTAGACTGTTAAAATTATCGAATTAGTAATTGAATACCTAAGAAGGTTAAAGTTTATTTTCTTAATCATCTAGAAAGGGAATTGATTTTCCTTGGATAATTGTTTTCCTGATAAAACATGCTTTACTTGCCGTACTTGTAGCCTTATTGATAAATTTATAATATTTAAAACCTTATCGAACTTGGAAAATGAATTTCCAGAAAATATTTAAATACTATCTTCGAGTCCATTAAAAAGAGAATTTTATCACTCTCTTGAGTAATTGTTTTCCTGATAAAATGTGAATTTAATGTGTGAATATGTGTATCTATGAGTACCTGAGTCGCATGTATGATTCGCGAGCAGGGTAACTCTATTATTATATATAACCGCGTCGCATGATCGATTCGCGAGCGGGGTAATAGATGCATCTATTGTTCGAGCCGTTCGACCCTTCGGCAGTGCACATTTTATTATCGTTGGTTCGCGTCGTTCGACCCTCGGCATTGCTTGCGCATGATATTTGTTGCGTACTTTCTGTGATTTTTACCTGATTACTAGCCTGGAAATTTTAAATTGCCAACTAAAATGACGAGGATTTAAGAATATTAAATGTTAAAGAAGTTGTTATTTCCTGTCGCTACTTGTTAAATTGCCTATGATATCCATGCTTAGTGTCACCCTTGATTTTATCAAACTGCCCTCTAGCAAGTGTCAAATTCGACCTCTCATCACTACCTCTTCGAGGTTAGGCGGGATACTTACTGAGTACACGTTGTTTTCGTACTCATGCTACACTTGCTGTGTATTTTTATTGCACAGGTACATTCATAGCCAGTGGCTCTGCTTGATGAGTGATGTGGCTGACTTGGAGACTTAGACGAGCTGCACCATCCAGAGACGACCCGCAGCCGATAGAGTATCCCTCAGATGTATTGTATTTTATTTTAAATTCCTTGTCCAGTTCGTATTCCGGACAAGTATTGTAGTACATGTATAATTCTTAGATATTTGCTCATGCACTTGTGACACCGGGTTTTGGGATGTATTTTATTTAAATGGATTGTTAAACCATCGTTACTTACTTAACGGATTTTTATTCACTTATTATGTAATGAAATGAAAGATAATAACGATTCCAAACGCTAAAATAGGAATTTAATTTAACTATTTTGTGTTGGCTTGCCCGACATTGGTGTCCGGCGCTATCACAACCTTAATGGATTTTGGGTCGTGACAACAAGGGTGTAACATCTTCACCTCAAGATTTGACTCACAAGTACCATGCATTATTTACAAATCACCCACTTACTCTAACATAGAGGTCACTGACATTATCTTTCCTTCATGAATCAAGTGCCCTCACACAACAAAGAGAGTAGTTCCACACAATAAAATTCAAGAACACTTAGGAACTCAAGATAGAAAGAATTCACTCACTCTCAGAAATAATATTCATATGCCACAAAAGATGCATTATAGGCTTGCCTGTAGTGTACTACTCTACTAATCGAGCTCATTCAGTCTAGGATCAAGTAGGACTTTATTTGGTTGTAATATAGGCTTTCTGGACGGGTAGGATATATTTAGATATAAGAGTGACTACACCTCCCTAAGCACTTTAATGCATATACTTTAACATCCAAACTCCATACTTATGTCAAACCAAATTCCACCTTCACATCAATGTTATTACTCCATACTTCTTTAAGCACAATTACATTAAGAGTCACCACTTATCAAGGAATGTTTTTTTTCCAGTAATACAACTTAATTTTCCTTTTCTTTCTTATTTTTTTTTAATTCAAGTGGCTCTTATTTTTTCAAAATAGTGCACATTTCTCCTTATTTCATTAGTTTCACTCAAAAGACAGACCAACTACCCCACACTTTAACTTTTACACCGTTCATAATAATTCAAGTGCTCATGAGAGGTTAGAAGGTTCAAATAGATGGTTAATTCAAAAAAATGGGTAAGGCTTGTAATTTGGTTGCCAAACAAATAGGATTACGGGCTCAAAGGGGTTAACTATGATATGGGTAAAATATACATATCTGGCTCAATAAAGAAATGCCTATATCACTTTCAAGACTGAACAAAACTACTATTTCGCTTTGCAAACACACGGGGAAAGTTCTAGTCATCAAATGCAATGCCCAGAATAATACACAAACCTCACACACACACTTAACTCACTCAAGATTGGCTTCATCAAGACACTCTAGTCAAAGCAGTTAAGCAATTTTAAAATCATACAATTTAAGGAACTTAGACAAGAGTCAAAAACTGAGTCTAAGTGTCACAACAAAAGTACTCACTATTCTCAAGGCATAACAAAGTCAAGAGATATTGCCCGAGCGCGTAGCCGAGAAGTTTTTATGTGGAAATGTGTTGAAATGTTGAATTTATGATAATTAACGGAATAAAGTTGACTTTGGTCAATATTTTTCGTAAATGGACCCGGACCAGTGATTTGAAGGTCCCGGAGGGTCCGTGGGTAAATATGGGACTCAGGCGTATTCCCGGAATCGAATTTTGAGGTCCCAAGCCCGAGAAATGAATTTTTAAAGAAAATTGTTTTCTGAAAATAAGAAAGACTTTTGAAAATGAACTTTGATGTGAAATCTGTGTTACCGGACCCGTATTATGGTTCCGATGCCTAGAACAGGTTCAATATATGTCATATGAGTTATCTGTAAAATTTGGAAAGAAACGGACTTGGTTTGACTTGTTTCGGATCAAAATTGGAGAATTTAGAAGTTTATGAAGTTTGAGAAAATTCTACAGATTTTTGAGTTTAATTCATTGGTTTTGATGTTATATTAGTGGTTTAATTACTCGAATAAGTTCGTAGGATGATTTTGAAGTCGTGTGTATATTTGGTTTTGGGCCCCAAGGGCTCGGGTGAGTTCCGGGTAGGTGTCGGGGTACAAAAGAGTTGGAAAAATCTGGTTTTCGATCTGTTTCTGGTGTTCTGTGTTTTGCTCTCCGCGATCGCGGCGTGAATCATGCGATCGCGGCGTGACTCACGCGATAGTAGCATGACTCGCGCGATCGCGATGTGTCTATGGTTGGGGGTGGGAAATTACCCTACGCGAACGCAGGGCCTTGGACGCGATTGCAGTGCCTGGGGGTGGTGCTCTACGCGATCGCAAGGGGCCTCATGTGATCTCATAGCGTTAAAGGGATCTGGGGGCAGGGAAGCGTGTTGCTCTACGTGAACGCGATCTCTTGTTCACAATCGTGATGGTCAGTGTCCAGTACCCCCGCGATCGCAGTCCCTTGTTCGCGATCGCGTAAGTCTAAAACCCAGTACTCTCCGCGACCGCAACTCCCTTTCCGCGATCACGTAGAGTAAATTCGCCCAGTCATTTTAATGCCTTAAAAATAGAAACATTACGGGATTTTCACCACTTTTCTCAACCCACCTTCTTCCCCACTCTCCTTAGGCGAAATTTGAAGTCCTCCATCACCATAGCTCCATAGGTAAGTGTTCTTAACATCATTTCCTCTCACTTTCATCAACTAATCACTAGAATCTAGGCCTAAAATCATGAAAACAAAGTAGAAATTAGGGGATTTGGGTAGAGTTAGGGTTTATGGGATTTTGGGTAATTCAACCTCAATTTGGGGTCGAATTTCAAAACAAATCATATATTTGAACTCATGGGAGTATGGGTGATCGGGTTTTGGTCCGTGCCTCGTGTTTGGACCAAGCGGGCTCAGGGTCGGATTTTGGTATTTTTGGAAGAATGCTAGGAATTGTATATTTAGGCTATGGGATTGTATTAATGAGTCATTATTGATGTTAATAAGTTAATTATGTCTAGATATTGTTGTTCCGGAGTTGAATTCAAAAGGAAAGGCGATGTTAGAGGCTTGATTGCTATTTTTGGACCAGAGGTAAGTGTCTTGCCTAACCTTGGTGAGGGAATAGGTATTTTATGCTATGTTTTAAGTGTTTATCATGTTCAATGCATAGGTGAGGCGACGAGTATCTATGCATTGTGTGTCAATCATGCCCGTGAGTCTATTTTCGATAGAAATCTTATTATTACTTCCATGTTCGTTATAATATGAACTTATCTCTACTTGGAAGTTGATTGTTGTTGAAAATCCTCGTTGATGAACTTGTGATGTAATGGTCCTATTGAGGACCCAACTGTAAAGGATATACTTGAAAAGGTTGGTTATAGCTGAGACCCATGCCGGGCAATTTGTTATGATAATGATTGATATTCTCCCCTTGTCGGGTGATTACGATTTGTGATTCCACTATGCTGCATTCCTTGCCATTTTGATAATTGTCATTTCATTAGTGAGGAAGAGTGTAAAGCACGAAGGGTGATGTTGTGCCATGATTTACATTGATCATATCATATACTGCATAGTGAGGAAGAGAGTAAAAGCACGAAGGGTGATGTCGTGCCATGATTTGAATTGATTACATCATATATTGCATATTGAGGAAGAGAGTAAAAGCACGAAGGGTGATGCCGTGCCATGATTTATATTTAAAAGCACGAAGGTTGATGTCGTGCCATGATTTATATTTAAAAGCACGAAAGTTGATGTCGTGCCATGATTTACATTGCCATACATGATACATTGCATAGTGAGGAAGAGAGTAAAAGCACGAAGGGTGATGTCGTGCCATGATTCATGTTATCTTACATCGTACATTGCATTGTGAGGAAGAGAATAAAAGCACGAAGGGTGATACCGTGCCATGATTCATGTTATCTTACATCTTACATTGCATTGTGAGGAAGAGAGTAAAAGCACGAAGGGTGATGCCGTGCCATTTATTATATTTCTGGCATTATATTTGTTTCATTAGCATATTTATGATAAATTGTCTTCTTATTTGTTCCTATGTACTTAATTAACTGCTCTATCTCACTTGTTACCCACTTTGTCTGCTCCCGTATCCCCCTACGTATCTGTTTATCTTTTGCTTTGTTTTCCACGATATATGTTGTAGAATAGGATAGGTTAACGTTTTTTGTCAAGTCTAGCCTTGTCGCTACTTCGGCCGAGGTTAGGCTCGGCACTTACTCAGTACATGGGGTCGGTTATACTGATGCTACACTGCACATCTTATTGTTGTGCAGATCTCGCACTCGGACCCAGTGGACAACGTTGAGGGAGTCACCTTCAGTCCATCTTAGAGGCTTCAAGGTATACCGCTGACGTTCGTGGGCCTTGGCGTCTCTCCTATAGACAGTTCGTGAGTTTGTGACTCCAGGTTTTGGGGAATTATTGCGACGTTGTATTATGTTATCTTTACTTAGTTTTGAAACTTTATCTATTTCCGCTGTTAAGAATGGTGAACTGGTTTTAGCTTATTCTGTTAATTCGGTGTTATCGTGTTAGTTCAACTGCACACGTTGGCTTGTCTAGCGGGTTCAACGTTAGATGCCATCAAGGCCAAAGGTGGGATTTCGGGCCGTGACATTTTTAACCTCCTCAACACCAATCACGCTAGAGTCAACTAAATTTTTATCTTCAACGTCCTTGGTTGACTCTAGTATTACTTCTTCAACATCGGCATCCTCAAATTTTAGTTGGTTAGAGTGTTGGGGTTCTACTTTGGACCCCTCCATTGGCACCTCAATTTCCATCTCTAATGCACATTGCTCCTGGCTACTATCCATAATATTGGCATATTGAGCATTAAAAGCTTCAACTAGTTGACTCACTTGAGCCTCCAAGTTGCTAATAGTTGCATCTTGCCTTTGTACCCGCAGTTGTATGTCATCATTTTGTTCCACAAGGCACTTTAGCATATCCTCGATCTTTTTCAGGTCCTCATACCTGGGTTCTTTGTTCCTATTAACTTCACAAGAAAAAGAAGAACCATCAAAGTAAGGGGTTGGGGGGAGATAAGAAATATAAGCACAACCATGAAAGTGACCATCTTGACCACCACACATATCACACACATTCCACACATAAGATTGAGTTGGTGCACATAACTCGCTCTCGAAAATATTTTGATAATTTTTCCCTTGGTGGTTTCCTCCAAAGTATGCATAACGAAGATCAAAAGTAGAATTACCAACATCAAAACTCTCATAATTCCAAGATGCCATGTCTCTCAGATCAAAAATTAAAAATTAAAAATAAATAAATAATCAAATACACGAAAATAGAAATAAAAGTTCAAACTTGCAACCTAGAATTATATACACCTACAGCTACACCATTAGTTCCCCGGCAACGGCGCCAAAATTTGATCACGCCCAACTATGCCTTGTAAAAAGGACTAAGCGGTCGTTGCAAATATAATCCGGTTTACAAGTCCGGAATTGAATCCCACAGAGAACTAAGGTTTCGCTATAATTGTTCAATATTGCTAAGAAACACAAGTCCAAACAATTTCCTAATTATAGAGATTATAATATTTCTTTCTAACTAATTAAGTAACAAATATTATAAAGCAGTAAAATTATCAACTAACAAGGATGAAATTTGAGACAGTACTAAAGAGGTCTAGAGTTATGATTTCCCCTATTGATGGAATCCATTCCTGCTATGTTTCATATAAATTTGCCTTATCTTCTCTATCGTCCATGAGTACTCTTATTATCGAAAATCTCTCCCGAGTAATTACGATAATTTACTAGACATACTCTCCCGAGTTACGCTAGTTGGCTTTAGTTACAGCTCACTTAGATCGCACCCAATGTTTCGTTATCCCTAATCCCACCTTTAATCCCTCAGTTATTGATTCCTCATATACTTTGGGAGTGGTGTTGTTCAACAACTACCTAAATATGCACTCTCTCCTGAGTAATACATACTAATTAGGCACAGCTAATTGAGGATGCTTTCAATTAACTACAACAAGAATGTAGTTGAACAAACAGAGATTAAACTTTGGCAAATCTATATTAACATAGCAAGAATTTCATCCTTCCACAGGTTCTATCAAAACCCTAGATAAAAACTTAGCTATTCATAATAGTATGTAAAAATACAATACTACAAGTCATAACCAACAATGAAAAATAGGAAGAGGAAGGAAAAACTCGTAAAAGAATTCCCCACATTGCTCCTATTGTGTCTCTGCCTCCTTAGGTCGAATCTGTGTCACAAGTATGTCCAACCTCTCAAAATACCATTTTTCCATGTATATATACCAAGTAAGCCCGGGACCAAACAATTATATCTTCTCCTACGCGAAAAATGACAGCTTTTCAGGTCCGGAGTAGCGCGGTCGCGCTAAGACCATGCTAATGGCCGCGCATATCGAAAAGTTTCTGCCCCATTTGCGCGTCAGGTCCGCGGTCGCTGTTTCGACTGAGTTTTTCACCCTGTTCCGTTTGGAATTTAGAAAAACGTAAAACATAAAAGTTTTAGACCTTTGAGTTATATTTCCACCCATATAATATATAGCCCAAATGGAGTTTTTAGAAAAGAGTTATGTCTATTTTACTAGACAGTGAGCAGTATGCCTCCTCGAGTCTTCGTTTGTTCTTAACTATCAAATTTGACCCCTGAACACGATCCCGGCTTAATTCCTTGGGATTTTATTCAGACTTCAAAGCTTAAAATCACTTGAATTTATTCCATAACATCTATATAGCTGAGAATCACTCCTACAAGGCATAAAACACACACTTAGTGCAAAACACTAGCGTTAAAACTCAAACTCAATTAAAGTGCAGTAAATTAGAGTGTAATAAGCGACTAAAATACGTAATTATACTATCATCAATCACATGTGAAAAATAACTTTGGTGAAATGTGTTTTGTCCTATCTCTTTTTATGAATCCTCCCTTCAATTGGGATATGCATGTTGCATTGTCTTCATACAAAATCGTGGGTAGTTTGTCACACTTCAAACCATATTTGTCTCAAATAAGATGTATTATAGACCTCAATCATACACATTTTTGACTTGTTTTATGAATCGCAATTATCTCAGCATGATTAGATGCATAATCCACGGTTGATTGCTTAGTCGATCGCCAAGATATGGCAGCGCCTCCACAGGTAAACACATAGCATGTTTGAGATCGACCCTTGTATGGATCTGACAAATACCCAGCATCGGCATAACCAACAAGACTGGAACTGCAATTATTGCCATAAAATAAACCCATATAGGTAGTCCTATTTAGATACTGTAATATGTGTTTGATTCCATTCCAATGTCTCCTAGTAGGAGCAGGACTATATCTTGCTAAGACATTAACTGGAAAAGTTATGTCAGGCCTTGTAGTTTAGCAAGATACATTAGTGCACCAATTGCACTAAGATATGGTACTTCAGGACCAAGTAGCTCTTCATTCTTTTCTTGAGGTCGGAACGGATCCTTATTCACATCAAATGATCGAACAACCATCGGAGTACTTAATGAATGTGCTTCATCCATGTAAAACTGTTTCAATACATTTTCTGTGTAGGCAGATTGATGAAAAATTCCATTTGCCAAATGTTCAATTTGCAAACCGAGACATAATTTTGTCTTTCCGAAATCTTTCATCTCGAATTCCTTATTTAAATAATCAATTGCCTTTTGGAGTTCTGTAGGAGTTCCAATAAGGTTTATGTCATCGACATATACGGCAAGTACAACAAATTCTAATGTTATTTTCTTTATAAAAACACATGGACAGATGTCATCATTTATATAACCTTCCTTTAATAAATATTCACTAAGACGATTATACCACATTCATACTGATTGTTTTAGACCATACAAAGATATTTGTATTTTGATTAAAAATATTTTTCGGGACTTTGAATTATGTGCGTTAGGCATTTTAAATCCCTCGGGAATTTTCATGTATATCTCATTATCAAGTGAACCATAATGGTAAGCGATAAACACATCCATTAAATGCATGTCAAGCTTTTCATGGACATCAAAACTAATGAGATAACGGAACGTTATAGCATCCATAATGGGTGAATATGTTTCTTTATAATCGACATCAGGCCTTTGTGAAAATCCTCGTGCAACAAGGCGTGCCTTATATCATTGTACCTTATTTTTCTCATTTCTCTTATGTATAAAGACTCATTTACAGCCAACAGGCTTAACACCATTAGGTGTTTGGACTACATGCCCAAAAACTTCACGTTTGGCAAGTGAAATCAACTCTGATTGGATTGCTTCTTACCATTTTGGCCAATCACGTCTTTGTCAACATTCTCCAACAAATTGAGGTTCAAGATCCTCATTATCTTTCATAATGCTAGATGCAACACTATAGGCAAAGACATAATCCACCATTATATCCAATCGATTCAAATTTGTCTCATTATCGATTGGATTTATCGATAGTTCCTTACTTTCTTGAGTCTCAGGATCAGTGATTTCCTCATGAATCTCTGGATTGGTTAAATCGTGGATTTCTTCATGAGGCTCTTTCATAGTGTCATCTTGATCATTTATTTTCCTTTTTCTAGGATTTCGATCCTTAGAGCCTAATGGTCTGCCCTGTTTTAAGCGTACTTTTGACTCATTAGCTATGACACTAGAAGATTGTACAACAGGGACATCAATACGGACTGGAACATTCTCTGCAGGGATATGTGATTTTTTTATTCTTTTCAAATACCTAAATGCATCTGCCATTTGATTTTCTATTTTCTGCAAATGGATAATCTTTTGTACCTCTTTTTCACAAATAGAAGCGCGTGGATCAAGATGAAACAATGATGAATTTTTTCATAAAATTTTCAGTTTGGTTTCACCAATTTCTCCCCCTAATTTTGGAAAAGTGTCTCATCGAATCGACAGTTTGCAAATCGAGCAGGGAATAAATCCACTGTTAATGTTTCGAGGTAGCGAATAATGGAGGGCGATTCAAACCCAACATATATTCCTAACCTCCTTTGGGGACCCATTTTGGTGCGATATGGCAGTGCTACAGGCATATATACTGCGCATCCAAAAATTATTAAATGGAATATATTAGATTCATGACCCAAAACTAATTGCAAGGGAATATTTATGATAATTTATCGGCCTGAGACGACTAGCATTGCTGGATGCAAAATGGTGTAACCCCAAACAGAAGGGGGAAGCCTCGTTTTCAAGAATAACGGTCTTGCTATCAATTGCAGATGGCTAATCAAAGACTTTGCAGGGCCATTTTGAGTGTGAACATGAGCTACATGATGTTCCACTTTTATCCCAATTGATAAAAAATAATCATTAAATGCTTGGTATTAAAACTCAGCAACATTATCAAGTCTAATAGACTTAATTGTATTATCGGAAAATTGTGCACGTAATCGGATTATTTGTGCCATTAATTTTGCAAACACCGGGTTGCGAGATGACAATAGGCACACATGAGACCATCTAGAATATTCATCTATTAAGACCATTAAATATCTAAACGACCCACTACGTGGGTGAATAATTCCATAAATGTCCCATGTATACGTTCCAAAAACGCAGGAGACTGAAACCCAACCTTTGTTAGTGATGGTCTAATAATTAACTTGCCTTGATAACAAAATATGCAAGAAAATTCATTATTTAAAAGAATCTTTAAATTCTTTAATGGATGCCCATTTGAGTTTCTATAATCTGTCTCATCATAATTGATCCAGGATGTCCCAATCGATCATGCCAAAGTACAAAAGTATTGGAATCAGTAACCTTTTGGTTTACGATAAAATGTGCCTCAATTGCACTAATTTCTTGTCCAATACAGGCCACAAGATAAAGATGAAAACTTCTCAATAACCCTTTTCTGGCCAGAGACATTTTTGGTAACGATGAGATATTCAAGATTATTCTCATCTATTGTATCAATATGATATCCATTTCAACGGATATCTTTAAAACTCAACAAGTTCCTCTTGGACTTGGAGGAGAACATTGCATTCTCTACGATCAGTATTGTTCCCATAGGCAGAGTTATAGTAGCTCTTTCAGAGCCTTCAATTAGATTACTACTACCAAAAATTGTAGTAATATCTGCCTCACACATACTTAAATGAGAGAAATATTTCTTCTCTTTGAATATTGTATGTGTCGTACATGAATCAATTAAACAAATATTTTTACAATTGAACTTTGATCCAAGTTTGCTTTGTGAGATATCCATATTTGCGTCCCATGGTTTTGACATATAAAAGGAAATATACGAATAAATATTAGTATTTAAGAGAACAAGGAAAAAAAATAAAGTTAAGTCAATGATTCAATAATGACCTTTTAATGCGATTTCGAGCAAACTCTTATTATGATACAAATAATTATGTAGCTAAAAATAATGTAATTATAATTACAACACATATATGACTAACACAATGTTAATATTATGGAACTTTTACATTCATATACACTATATGAAACTATATTACTCTCCCTACTCAAGTTTTACTATAATTACATTTTATAT
>ML378616.1:0-24424 GCA_005239525.1 Nicotiana knightiana
TGGGATCATCCGGTATGGAGGAATAGAAAGGGTCTAAGTGCCCGGAGCAACATCAATACAAAAATCGATATCCCTATCGGGTGGCATTCCCGGCAGGTCTGCAGGAAACACTTCGGGAAATTCCAGAACAATGGTAACTGACTCTATTGAAGAAATCTCGGCATCAGAATCATGAATATGAGCCAAACATGCCAAACATCCCTTCTCAACCATGCGACGAGCCTTGGCATAAGAAATAACTCTGCTGGGAGAATCAACAGGAGTCCCTTTCCATTCTAACCGAGGCGATCCCGGCAAAGCTAAAGTAATTGTCTTGGCGTGACAGTTCAAGATGGCATAATAAGGTGACAACCAATCCATGCCCAATATGACATCAAAATCGACCATGTCAAGAAGCAACAGGTCTACACTAGTTTCAAGACCCTCAATAATGACTACGCACGAACGATATACACGATCTACAACAATATCTTCCCCCGCTGGCGTAGACACATAAACGGGGGCACTCAAAGAATCGCGGGGCACAATCAAATACGAGGAAAAATCGGACGACACATAAGAATAAATAGACCCCCGATCAAATAAAACTGAGGCATTTCTATTGCAAACTGAAATGATACCTGTAATGACAGAATCAGAGGACTCCGCCTCGGGTCTAGCTGGAAATGCATATAATCGGGGCTGGCTCCACCACCCTGAACCATGTCTCTGGGAGGACCCCTGATGGTCGGACCTCCACCTCTAGTGGGCTGGCCTCCACCCCTAGCGGCCTGACCTCACCTCTAACAATCAGTCCTCCACCTCTAGCGGGCTAGCCTCCACCCCTAGCGTTCGCGACCAGTGTTACGCGTTCGTGTAGAACAAATCGACCCCCAGTAGAGTTTACACTACGCGATTGTGAAGCACAAATCCACTGGCACCAGAAACAGATTTTTACAGCAGATTTTAACATGTTCAAAACCCCCCGAAGCCTACCCGAAACTCACCTGAGCCCTCGGGTCTCTAAACCAAACATGCACGCAAGTCGAAAAATATCATATGGACTTGCTCGTGCAATCAATTCATAAAAATAACATGTAAAACTATGAATTAAACCTCAAAACTCATCATTTTTCTCACGAACACTTAAAGTTTACTATTTCTCAACGTACATCCGAATCACGTCAAAGAAACTCCGTTTCTCACCAAATTTCACAGATAGCCTTTAAATACTGTAATGAATCTGTACCGGGCTCCGGAACCAAAATACGGGCCTGATACCAATGGTTTCAAATATTAATTTTTTTCTTTATTTCATTAATAATTCAGCAAAATAATTTCTTTCAAAAATTGATTTCTAAGGCTTGGGACCTCGGAATTAAATTCCGGGCATATGCCCAAGTCCCATATTTTGCTGCGGACCTCCCGGGATCATTGGAATATTGATCCGGCTCCGCTTACTCAAAATGTTAACTAAATTCAACTAAAACTAAACTTTAAATTCTAAAAATTTGTATTTCTTATATTTTCACATAAAAGCTTTCCGGTTTCACGCCCGGACTGTGCACGCAAGTCGAGGTAGTTAAAATTAAATCTTTCTATGGTTAATAAACCTAGAACGGAGTCTTAATTCATAAAATGACCCCTTGGGTCATCACACTTCAAAAATTGATTTCTAAGGATAGGGACCTCATAATTCAATTCCGGGCATACGTCCAAGCCCCATATTCTACTACGGACTTCCCAGGATCGTCAGAATATGAATTCGAGTCCGGTTGCTCAAAATGTTGACCGAAGTCAACTAAAACTAAATTTTAAATTCCAAAATTATTATTTCTTATATTTTCACATAAAAGCTTTCCGGTTCATGCATGGACTGCGCACACAAATCGAGGTAACTAAAATTTATCTATTGAAGGCTAATGAGGCCAGAATAGTGTCTTAATTGATAAGATGACCCTTTGGGTCATCAAAAGAAACAAATGTGGGGAAAGCAGTTATTAGGGGATCGAGGATCTAACTCTCAGAACGACCAGTCGGGTCGTTATATGTAAGATGATGGCCTTAAGGTGATATTTTGGATTTTTTATGTATTACTTGGTAAGGGACCTTGAATCTTTTCTGACACATGAGTTTCTAGTTGGCTCAACTGATTTTCTAAATTTTTAAGGGCAGAATTCTGACTCTCCATCTTTTCATCAGTGGCCTCAATGTACTTGTACATAAGGTCATCAAGACTTGGATGAGCTTGTTGAGGCCTTTGTTGATATGGGGATGCTTACTGATAAGGTTTAAAATTCAATTGCCCTCGGTTTTGATTTTGATATCTGGGCGGACCCTGTACAGGTTGCTTCTGAAAGTTTTGAGAGTCTCGGAACCATTTGGATTGCTCCACTGAAATCCTGGATGTTTATGTGCTATTGAACTTCCAAAAGGGTAAGATTTGTAGCCGATAACAATGACTTATTCATCATTTTAATGGATTGCTTGGCATTCATAGTTTAGATGATTTCCTCCACACATGTCACAAACTTCAGACTAGTTTGGTTGTTTTGTATTCACCTGTAATGATTCAAATGTTTGTGCCAAAGAAATAATATGTTGTGTTAGTGTATTTAAAGCATCTACCTGATTTACTGTAGCAGCCTTCTTGATAATTACACGCTCTAATGGCCATTGGATGGCATTCTCGGAAATTTTATTCAATAATTGCAGTGCTTCCTCTGTGTTTTTTCCCATTACAGAACCTCCTACAACTGCATCTATCACATTTCTGGAAGAGGGTTTTAGCCCGTGATAAAAAATATACTAGTGCATATGTTCATGTAGGGGTGTTCGTCGGTCGGTATGGTATGGTATTTTGACGTTTCGGTTCGGTATTTTCGGTATTCAGTTTCGTAAAATGCTATACCAATACTGTACCTAATTAAATTCGGTATGGTTTGATTTTTCACCTTTCGATTTCGATTTATTTGGTTCGATAACTTCGATTTATCCGATTTGAATACTAACTAGTGCATATAGTCATAGATGATAATATTCTTAATTAACGTATTCAAAAGCACAAGACTTAAAACTTTTGTTGACAAAAGTTTTGTCCAATATACCAAGCTAGAGAGAGAAAACTTTGAGAAATATTTTGTTACTTGCTTAGAGTTAATTGATGAACTTAGAGAATAAAGGAAAGTAAAATTTTAGATTTATTATCCTTATGTTATAATTAAAAAAATATGTATTGTGTAATATAATATATATTTTGGTACAGTATCGGTATTTCAGTATTTCATTTTAAAATACCAAATACCAATTTTTTTATAACTTTAACCAAATATCATACCGAATATTAAAATATCGAATACCAAATACCAAAATTTTCGGTTTCGGTACGGAAATTCGGTGTTTACCAAATTATACATAGCCCTATGTTCAGGAGTGACATAGTGTGGACTTTTTTTAACATTGCCTTTAACCTTTCCCAAGCTTGATAAAATGCCTCTGTATCAGTCTGCAAGACATTAGATATGTCTTGTCTTAACTTTGTGGTAATTGAGCCTTAAGGTAAACTTTGCAAGAAAGTCTTAGCATCTCCTTTTAAAGAAAAAGGAAATAGCCTTAACTTGATTGCTTCAGGGGATACTCCATTATACTTTGCAGTTTCAACTAGTTCCATAAAATTAATTAAATGACTATGTGGATCTTCACTTGAATCTCCAGTAAAGATACAAGATTGTTGGATCGTTTGAATCAGGCCGGTCTTAATTTCAAAGTTGTTGGCTGCCACTGGGGCTTCCTGACACTAGATGCACAATTGAAGTGGTCTAGTCTAACACAATCCCTTAGGATTCTGTTTGGTGGCATTGGAACCACTTCATCAAACTGATCCTCTATTTGGACTGGTGGTGATACTCCGCGTGGGTTGATATTTTCTACTTTCTAATTCTCCATTCCTTTACAATCTATTGTTTGAGAATATGCTTGTCCTTTCATGCGCGATCGAAGAGATCTTTCAATTTCAGGATCGTAACTTACCAACTCTTTTGTAGAAGAGCGGGTCATAAACTATTTGAAATTCATAAAGCAAAGAAAATTAGTTCCTAAAGTAATATAGCGATAAACAACAACAATAATAATAATAATAACAATAAATAAATAAAAAATTACAAAGATGATAAACAAAATAGGTGTTAAGGAAAAAAGTATTATTACAATGATTTTGTTAGATAATAATAATATTATACCACACTTGAAATAAAATAGATATATAAAAATGATGCAACAAGTAAACTGTGACAAGAAAATATAATATTATTCAAAGTAATAGTGTTAATACTCATGATAATATGTAAAATTGCAACGATAACATATGCATAGTTTGTGAGACTGTGAAAGTATTGATTATAATCCTTTTTTTTTGTTAATCAAATACTGACAATAGTCTAATTGTAGTAGATATACTAAGGGATTTAATAAAAATAGTTGGTAATAGTTATAATGAGAAAGAAAAATAAAATGGTATTATTACTATAACTATGATTCAGTAAAAAACGTTATTATTAATATAAAAGTAATAGTTAAATGCATTTTAGGAAATACCGACAAAAAAAGAAAAATATTATAGTAATAAGTTCTCAAATTAGTAATAAAATATTTAATCTGAAGTAGATGTATGCCAATCCCCGGCAACATCGCCAAAAATTTGATGGGCCAATGCGTATAAGATTTTGCTACTCGTACTTTGTCAAATTTTAGTATAGTTTATGATATCGTCCCACGGAGATTGGAAAATCTCGCTACAAACTTATAATATTCTTACTACTACTTGAGAGAATCAAATTGATGAAGTTTTGTTTGTTGAAAATTTAAATTGCTTAAGTTGAAACAAAATAACTTTTGGAAGATTTATATTTAAAAAGAGTTGGGAATCATTGAATTCACTCAATAACGTGATAATAATAAAATCTTAGCTTCTACATGTATTTCTCTTAGGAATATTTGCTTATTGCTAATACAATTATATTTTGTTCACTAAGAAATAATCAATTAATAACACTCCGCGAGCTTATGTAAATCAATTGATATATGACTCGTGACAATTAAACTGAAATAATTTTGTTGCATGAATTGTGCTAATAGATAACAAAAACCTCTTGAAATTACTTTTTACTAAAAATCAATAATCTTGCCAACTACAACTCCTCCGTGAGAACTAGAATGGAAGTAAGCAAGATTACATACGTGGAATGGTAGCTTAATAAGAATTGCTCTCACTCTATTATTTTACCCAATAGTTATCATATATTAATTTTGCTCCGTAAGAATTACAAAATTGACATACAACTAACTTTGAAAAATAAATAGATAGAAGTAATAATAATTAATTAAAGCTAATATTCCAGCACAATATAGAAATATAAGTAGAAAATTTCAGGTCAAGCATATAGTAAAATTGAGATTAATATTATAACGATATTGAACTTCATCAACTATCCCACCAAAAGAGATTACTCCATTATGGAGTATTTAAATCTCACAAAGAAAGAAATTCTTAAAATACTATCAACACTCTTAGAAAATTCAAAAACTACAAGAGGAAAGTGAAATAGATAAAGAAAGAAACAAAGACCAAAGCTAGAGAAAAAGTTGCTAATTAGGCATGTATGATCTCTCCACTTTCAACACAAATATGACATACTATTTATAGAAATCAAATCCCATAAAGTGCCATGTTGCCTCATGCTTCTTTTGCCATGTTGTCTCGTGCTTCTTTTTCCAAGATGCCTCATGATCTCTTTTATTTCCTTTATTTGCTTTATCATGTTATCAATGCTATCGATCTTCGTTTTGGATTCTGAGTCTCAGAATAGCTTCGTATGGTGATTCTAGTATTGGGAGCGCATCCGGAAGTGGATTTGAAGGTCTGTAGGTCATTTCGGGGTCATCTGGCAAAAGTTAGAAATTTAAAGGTTTTTGAGAAGTTTGACCAAAATGGAATTTTTGATATCGGGATCGGATTCCGATTCTGAAAGTTGGAGTAGGTCCGTAATATCGAATGTGACTCTTGTGCAAAATTTGAGATCAATCGGACGTGATTTGATGGGTTTCGACATCGAATGTAGAAGTTTGAAATTCTAAAGTTCATTAAGCTTGAATTATGGTGCGATTCATGATTTTGATATTGTTTGATGTGATTTGAGGCCTCGATCAGGTCCGTGTTATGTTATGGTACTAGTTTGTATGATCGAACGGGGGCCTCGGGTGTGTTTCGGAGGTGTTTGTGTTGTGTCGCACTCTTGTTTGATGTTTCAGCATCGTTTCTTTGGGCATAAAGGGCACTATATTGACCAAACAACCTTTGATTTGTGGCTGGATTAAATCATTAGATCCGTATCGTAATTACTGAACCATAGTAACAAGATCGTTGAATTTTGATGTTGTATGAGAGAGTTATGCCCATTTCCGTAAAATTGCTGATTTCTGGTGCGAAGATGTCACGACCCAAAATCACAGGTCATGATGGAACCTAACTCGACCCTCTAGGTAAGCCAACTAACAATAGATACAAGCCGAACTTTTACAAATTTACTCAAGAACTGGTAGTACGAATCATGAGCTTCTAGGATTTAGAATTTACAAAGCTAATACAAATAATCACACGATCTGTTTGAAAACTAAATGAACAGATTAATAATGTTTAAAACTACTAAGGACAAGTGGAAGCTTTTACCCAGAATACAAGAACATACTCAAGGTCATCTCCCGACTTCTCCAGCAGCTCCGTTCCAATAGTCTGTACGGAGTGTGAAGAAGTGCAGTATCAGTACAACCGACCCCATGTACTGGTAAGTATCTTGTCTAACCTCATCGAAGTAGTGACGAGGCTTTTTAGTTAAAGTGTGGGGTGTTGATAGTAGCCTATATTTATGCAATTTAAACGCTATTTACACTCTAATTTAGCCGCACTTTATTGAGGTTTGAATGTCAAAAGATAACAAAATGCTCTAATTGAGAAATTGATATTTTGCAGGAGACACTCCGAGCTAGGAGGGAGCTAAAGATTATTTTGGAGTCATTGTGAAGCGTGGAAGGTCAATCGAAGGTTAGCCCGGGCAAAAAGGAGCGAGAAAAGCAAGGGAAACGCAACATCCAGGTGCGAGGCCGCGAAGTGGGCCGCGAATGAGCTCGCGAACTTGAGGCAGTAGGGCAGTCAAAATCAGTGGCCGGATCTGTGGTCAAATTGCATCCGCTCACGGGCGGTCAAAAGCGAAACACGCAGGGGAGATTGTGTAATTTTCTAGGCGACTAACCTAAACCTATATGAAGCGGAAACTCACCCAGAAGTGGGAGATAGCTGGCTTTAGAAGATTTTAGAGGCAAGAACAAGGAAGAGAAGCAAAATATATTCCTAAGAGTTTTATTTTCTTCTTCTTGCTTCTCTTTGATGAATATAAATTATATTAGTGATTTGTTTTGCATTAGTATGAGTAGCTAAACTCCTAATCTAGGGTTTTGATGGAAGCTATTGAAGGATGAATTTCACGTTACGTTAATAAAGATTTGCCATAGTATTCTCTCTATTTGTTCAACTCTATGTTTATTGTTGTTGATTGAAGGGCCCTCAATTAACTGTTCCTATTTAGTGTGCATTACTCGGAAGAGAGTGCATATTTAGGTTGTTGTTGAACAATATCACTCCTAACGTATATGAGGGATCAATACGAAGGGTTTAAAGGTGGGATTAGGGATAACGAAACCTTGGGTGCGATCTAAGTGAGTTGGAATTAAGGATAGGTAGCATAATTCGGGAGAATATGTCTAGTATATTGTGGTAATTACTCGGGAGAGAGTTACGACAGTCAGAGTGCTCATGATCGATAGAGAAGATTTAGGCAAATTTATAGCAAACCTAGCAGGAAGGACTCTGACAATAGGGGAAATCAGAACCTTAGATCATTCCAATTCTTGTCTACATCACGTTCGTAGTTAGTTCTTAATTGTTGCATTCTCATTACGTAACATTTAGTTAGTAACCATCCAATCTATTACTTAAATATTTCTGAAGATTGAATACGTGAATTTGTGTGAGTCCAATAGCTATGATTGATAGGTTAATTCCTTGTGGGATTTGACTCCGGACTTGTTAACCAGAATATATTTGCAACGACCACTTTGTTCTTTTTATAAGGCATTGTTGGGCGTGATCAAATTTTGGCACCGCTGCCGGGGAATTAATGATGTTATTAGTCACAGTTAAAAGAAGCGAAAAAATTCTTAGTGTAGTCAGTTTTCTTCACTTAAACTGAGTACATTGAAATTCTAACGTTTGTAGTTTTGGGTATTACAGGTGGATGCTTAGAAACTCCTCAAGAACTGGTGAATTGTTCGAAGCATTATCAGATCCTGAGAAAGTTTTCAAAGCATTGAATCGTGCAAACAAGAAAGGCAAACAACAACAGAACTTGACAAACAACTTGTACAAGACATGGGAGACGAAGTAAACAACAGGAACAATGGGGATAACGTGAATGACCCGATCGAACAGGTGGTGGTGCCTCTTGTGCCAGAAGCAGCATTGCACGATTGGGCACAAACCACCACTGACAACTTAGATACCGCAATTATAGTCCCGCAGATACAAGCCAAATCGTTCCAAATCACAAATAACATGCTTCATTTGCTGCAGAACAAAGGACTGTTCTCGGGGTCATACATTGAAGATCCTCAGCAGAATCTGAAGAATTTCCTGTAAATATGTTCCACACAAAGACAACATAATGTGACACCGGAAGCAATAAGGCTGTTGTTGTTTCCATTCTCAGTGACGGGAGTGGCTTAGACTTGGCTTAATTCACTCCCCATAAACTCCATCACTACTTGGGAGGAATTAGTCAAGCAATTTGTGAACAAATTTCACCCACCCAATAAGACTGCTCAGCAAATTGATGAGATATTTATCTTCAGTCAGAAACCAACAGAGACATTACTGGAAACGTGAGAAAGTTTCAAAAGGCTGCTGGTGTTATGTCCACACCATGGTATTCCAGAGCAGATGTTGGGGCAGAGGTTTTACATGGGTTTGGAAGATAGCTTGAAAGCCAATGTTCATGCTTCATCAGGTGGAGCATTTTTGAGCAAAACATTCAGAGAAAGCAAGATCTTACTTGACAAGATGGCACAAAACTCGGGGCGGACGACAAGAAATGCTCCAATCACTCCTGTGGTTCACTCAGTGGCCTTAGACCCAGCTAACTTCATAGCTGAAAATATGGCCAGTCTAATGACACAAATGAGCATCCTCACCAAAAAAAATGATGAATCATGCCAGAAACAACAGGTACACATAGTTGATGCAACTAATGGGGGTTTATGTACATCATGCATTAATCAACCATATGTTTGCTTATGGAGTGCGGAAGGTGATCATCGACAATATGAAGAGAACATGAATTATGCGGCCAACTACGGGGGATAGAGACCAGGGGTTAGCAGAATCAACAATATAGATTATCCCCGCAACAACACAATAATAGAAATAATCTTGGGGCCATGTGACCTCAAGGTCAAGTGGTGCCTTACCAAAGGCAACATGGCTACAACCATCAGAATCAACAACATGCTTATCATCAACCTCCACAACAACACACTGGGAGACACGGAGATGGGTTTGCTAGACTCGAAGAAATGATGCAACAATTGATTGGGTCCACCAGGAAAGTAACTTAAGTAGACTCACAAGATTCAGCAATAAAGAATATTGAGATCCAATAATAGATTTTGATGGCTCTAAATAATCATCCCCAAGGGATGTTACCTGCAGACACACAAATCAATCCAAAGGATCAGGGCCCAAAACAACTAATGGAAGTGAGTCTACGAAATGGTAGATACCTAGACCTGGAGCAAGAAATTGCTCACGAGAGCAGACCTACCGAGACACTAGTGCCAGTACCCATTGAGGTAGATGATTCAGTAGGGTGGACTGAGGTGACGGTACATCATGCACAGGAGGACGCCAACAAAGAAAAAGAGGTTGTGAAAAAGACTGAGGCAACACATGAACTGATAGTAGAGGCACAACCTGAACAAGAAAAAAACCAAATCACTGGGAAGAAGCGACGTCCAGCACTATTTCCACAGAGACTGGCCAAGCATAAGAAAGATGAGAAATACAATAAATTCTTGGAAATGTTAAAGCAAATTCAGGTAAACATTCCACTGATTGATTCTTTAAAGGAGATGCCTGGTTATGCAAAAATGAAGAAGGACTTGATGTCCCGCAAGTTCGACTTTCAAGACTTCGCCACGGTCACACTGACTCTGACTTGCAGTGATGTTATGATGAGACTCATTGATGAGAAGCTGTCTGACCCAGGGAGTTTCACAATTCCATGCACAATAGGAAACTATGCATTTGCTAAGGCACTGTGTGATTTAGGGGTAAACATAAACCTTAAGCCCCTAGCTATCTACAAAAGGCTAGGGATTGGGAGAGCTAGACCCACGTCCACGTTACTACAGCTGGTTGACAGTATAATGAAGAGGCCCTCTAGTATTTTAGATAATGTATTAGTGCAGGTTGGGAAATTTGTGTTCCCAGCAGATTTTGTCATTCTTGACTGTGGGGTTGACGAGGAAATTCCCATAATTTTGGGAAGACCATTCTTGGCCAGTGGGAGAGCTCTAATTGACTGTGAAACTAGGGAACTCAAAATGAGATTAAACAATGAAGAGATAACATTCAACATGTAGAAATCTATGTGGTGACCAAGTGAATTTACCAATTTCTCACTAATAGATGTCGTGGATGTAATTTTGGAGGAGGAAGATGAGACATTGAACACTAAAAACCCTCTAGCAGCATGTCTCATGAACCTAGATGAAGCCAATGAAGAAGACTTGGTGTTGAGTCATGTCACTGCATAGTTTTGAAGATTGACAAAAGGCTGACCAGTTTAACCAGGTCCATCGGAGCACACATCTTGGACTGACTAGCTGGAACATGAATCGTATATTCTTAGGAGATGTTTTGAATATGAAATATCAATGAATCAAGAGATTGTCTCCTAATGCGAAAAGGTTGCAAACTGGTTTGATTAATTGAAGTCGAATTCAGCAAGGAAAGTAACAAAAGAAAGGAAGTTGAGTTTGGTTCGAATTGGTTTACCCAGGTAGAGCTGGACTAGAATTGGAAGACAAGCTCAACTACGGACTCTATAAATACTTGATGTATTTCTGCTGGAATAAAAGACGCACAAAGCTTAAGTGAATCAAAGTTTGAAAGCAAAATTTCCAGAGTTATTTTTGCTAGCAGAATCATTGTTGGATGCAAAGGCTACAATTCAACTAGAAGAACCAGTTCCATCTGATTGATTATTGAGTCTAGTTGATTGTAGTAGGAGTTTTTAATATTGTATCTTCCAGCTTTCATAGAAGCAATTGTAATAGGTACATATTGATCAAGTTAGAGGTAACTTGAGGTGTGTAGAAATTAGCTGGGGGCTAGTTACTACAAAGGGATTAGAGTTAATCCTTAGGATTACAACAGAGTTTATTTTGTAAGTCCGTTTGGCTCAGAGTTTTTAGTGAAGAGTTGAAAAAATCCTACTGAGGAGTAGGTTGTGGTTTTTTCACCTTTTGAGCCAGGTGTTTTCCACGTAAAAATCTCTGTGTTTTTACTTTACTGCTTTTTATTATTCCGCAACAGTAGTAGTTGGAACACTAAGAAGAACCAGATTCTTCTAGAGAGACAGCACTCGGAAAATTGGGTACCACACAAAGTAACCTATTTTCTTGTGTGGTATTGAAGTCTAAAACATCAATTGGTATCAGAGCAGGTTATCTTGAAAGGCTAACACCTTGGAGAAGATCAAGATGAGTGCACCACCTGGAAATTGGGAAGGTCAATCAACTGCAAGGCCACCACTCTTCTATGGCCAGTACTACTCATGGTGGAAAAATAGGATGGAGGATCACCTAATTGGAGAAGACTATGAACTATGGGACATAGTGACTGATGGTCCTCTAGATACCATGATGAAGACTACTGAAGGTATAGATATACCAAAGACAAGAGCTGATTGCACTACTGACTAAAGAAATGGGAGAAGAATGCAAAGGCCAAAAAGTGGCTAGTGTGTGGACTAGGTCCAGACGAGTACAGCAGAATCCAAAGATACACCACTGCCAAAGAGATTTGGGACACCTTGCAAGTAGCCCATGAAGGAACACCTTAGGTAAAAAGGTCAAGAGGTATTTTACTACACTCTCAGTATGAAAACTTCACTATGAAAGAAGGAGATACTATTCAAGAGATGTACACAAGGTTCACAACCTTGACTAATGAACTGAAGTCTCTTGGAAGAATCATTCTTGAAGAGGACAAGGTTGAAAAGATCCTAACAAGGGTCTTGCCTATTTCTTGGGAAAGCAAAATCACTGCTATCCAGGAATCTAAAAATATGGCAACCCTCAGATTGGATGAGCTAATTGGAAACCTCACTGCCTATGAACTGAGAAGGCAGACAATGAAGATGGATGGTCCAAAGAAGGAGAGGAGTCTAGCCCTAAGAATCACTGAGGGAGCAGATCTGGAAGATGATGAGATGGCCATGATCACCAAAGAATTCAGAAACTTTCTCATGAGGAAGAAAGGCATCTCTAGAGGAGGAAACTACAACAAAGCAAAAGCTCCAGAAAGACCAACCAACGAGGGATGTATAAATGTGGTAAGACTGACCATCTCATTAAAAACTGTCCTCAGTGGGAAGTTGAGTGAAAAAAGGAAAGATATGAGAGAAGGAACAGGAGGAAGGAACAGGTTCAACCCAAGACAACCACAACAAAGGCTATGGTTGCTGCTTGGGGGGAAAGTTCAGATGAAGAATCAGAAGATGGGGAGACTGAAGATCAGGCGCTCATGGAAATTGGAGAATCTGACAAGGAATCACATGAAGAACCAGAGGTAAGTATCTCCCATCTTAAAAACAAAGTAAAGTTCCTATCTAAGGAAAAACTCTCTGAGTTGCTACTTGATTTCATAGATGATTTTGAGGAAACAACCAAAGAGAAGGATCAACTATCTAAAGAATGTGCAATGCTAAAAGCAAAATGCATAAACCTGGAAATCAGAGTCAGTGAATCTGAAAAGAAAAACACTGACTTGTTGAACCAGGTTCATCCACTTGAAACTGAGATTCTAGAACTAAAATCTGAAAACTTAAAGCTAAAGCTAGGATCAAGTAAAAAGGTTGTTGATCATTCTCATATCATGTTAGAAGAAAACATAGGAAAATTAAAAGATAAGATGTATGCCAAGGACGAACAAATAAGAACTCTTAATGAACAACTTGGCAAAGTCAAACATGAATTAGATCGAACCTGTAAATGGAATAAATCCTCTGACGCCCTAATATGGCTTCAAGAGAATCATAGTAGCAAGAGGAGAGATATTGTCTTTGGAAGTCAATTGCCCAAGTGGGAACCCAAAAACAAGTATCTCACTCTTCCTGAGAATAAAATATGCACCCATTGTGGTAAGATTGGGCTATGAGTGTACTGCAAAAGAGCAGGCCAGTCGAAAAAATGAGAGGTTTGTAAAAGGGCCAAATTGGGCCAGGAAAAATTTGATTTCATCCATTCTCTCATAGAAAAGGACCCAAACTAGTTTGGGTTTTTAAGACTAACCTTTGATTCCTTTTGTAGTTTCAAGTGAGAGGAGGCAGCCATATTTGGTACTTGGATAGTGGCTGCTCAAAGCATATGACTGGGAACATGAAACAGTTCCTTTCACTTGAAAGTCTCAAAGGAGTAAATATCTCATTTGGAAACGGAAAGAAAGGTGAAATCAATGGGGTTGGTAAGGTAGGTAAGGATGATACACGATCTATTGAACATGTGTATCTAATAGATGGCTTGAAATATAGTCTGATCTGTGTATCACAACTATGTGATAGAGGTAACCTGGTTGCTTTCACTTCCACAAAATGTTTTGTGATTAACGTGCTTACTGACAAGATTGTTTTGCAGGCAAAAAGAATGAATAACATCTATGTCATAGACTTGTCCACACTATCTGAAAATGAACTCACTTGTCTAAGTGTGTTGGACAGTGATCCCCTCCTGTGGCACAAACGACTTGGTCATACGAGTCTAACTCAGCTTAACAAACTAGTCTCTAAGGACTTAGTGGTAGGACTTCCTAACATTAAGTTCAAGGAAGACAGAGTTTGTGAGGCATGTGCCAGGGGGAAGCAAGTAAGGTCCTCTTTCAAAAGTAATAAAATAGTCAGTACCATCAGGACGTTGGAACTGGTTCATATGGATCTATGTGGTCCTATGAGAACTTTGAGTAGAGGTGGTAAGAGATATGTGATAGTGCTAGTTGATGATTTTTCAAGGTTCACTTGGACCTTATTCCGGGCATCTAAGGATGAAGAATTTGATATGTTCACCTCATTTGTCAAGAAAAATCAAAATCAATTGGGACATCAACTGGCATCAATAAGATCTGACCATGGTACTGAATTTGAGAATACTAAGTTTGCTGAGTTCTGTGATGAACATGGTGTTAATCATAACTTTTCTGCTCCTAGAACCCCACAACAAAATGGGGTTGTTGAAAGGAAAAATAGAACTCTTGAAGACATGGCAAGAACAATGCTCCTATCTAGCAAACCACCTCACAGCTTCTGGGCTGACGCAATAAATACTGCTTGTTACATAATCAATAGATGCATGACCAGACCTATGGTAGAGAAAACTCCATATGAATTACTTAAAGGGAGAAAGCCCAACATATCCCACTTTAGGGCTTTTGGATGCAAGTGTTTTGTACACAATAATGGCAAAGATTCCCTAGGAAAATTTGACCCCAGAAGTGATGAGGGAGTATTCTTGGGATATTCATCACATAGTAAAGCTTATAAAGTGTATAATAAAAGAACTATGTGTGTAGAAGAAAGTATACATGTTGTCTTTGATGAAACTAACATTCTATCTAAGAGACAAGAACCTGAAGATGAGGAGCTTGGACTGGTAAGAAGCAAAGATCACACTGAAGTAAGCATGAAAGGTGGAACAGGTGATGGACCAGGTTCAACTACCCTAAGCATCATGACAGGGGGAACTCAACATATGCAACCTAGTCCTGATCCTGCTCTACAACAACAAGACATCATGGAATCATCTAGGAATGAACAACTGGTACTTAAGCCACACTGATATTACAGTTCTCACCCTCTTGAGAACATCATAACAGATTTGGCATCTGGAATAAATACAAGATCATCCTTGAAAAATCTGTATGCATTTGATGCCTTTCTATACATGATCGAACCAAAGAACATTGGGGAAGCCCTACAAGATGCTGATTGGGTAAATGCCATGCAAGAAGAGCTGAATCCGTTTGAAAGAAGTCAAGTATGGCACTATGTACCAGGCCATTGGATAGATCTGTAATTGGCACCAAGTGGGTCTATAGGATCAAGCTCAATGAGGATGGAACTGTTACAAGGAATAAGGCAAGATTAGTTGTTCAAGGATATAGTCAAGAAGAAGGAATTGACTATGATGAGACCTTTGCCCCTGTGGTAAGACTAGAGGCAATCATACTTCTTATAGCATTTGTTGCGCACATGGAATTCACTCTTCATTAGATGGATGTTAAGAGTGCCTTTCTAAATGGCTATCTGAAAGAAGATGTATTTGTCAAGAAGCCTCCAGGTTTTGAAAGCAAGGAGTCACCTGACCACTTATACAAACTCGACAAGGCTCTATATGGTCTCAAACAGGAACCAAGAGCTTGGTATGGACGATTATCAAAATTCCTGCTAGAACATGGGTATAGACGAGGCAAAATTGATAGTACCTTGTTCTTAAGGGAAAAGGGTAGGGATCTCCTGGTTGTGAAAATATATGTGGATGATATCATATTTGGGGCGACTTCTGAAAAATTCAGCAAGGAATTTGCTATGCTAATGGTAAGAGAGTTTGAGATGAGTATGATGGGGGAGCTAAACTTTTTCTTAGGCTTGCAAATTAAGCAAAACCCAAATGGAACAATGATCCACCAACAAAAGTATGTGAAAGAATTTCTCAAGAAGTTTAAAATGGAAGACTCAACAGAAATAGACACTCACATAGCCACAACTACAAAATTGGATGTGGATGAACCTGGTTCATCTGTTGATCAAAAGCTTTATAGAGGGATGATTGGTCTCTATTGTATCTCACTGACAGCAGACCTGATATTGTGTTCAGCGTGGGATTGTGTGCTAGGTTTCAGGCAAATCCAAAGGAGTCCCACCTCACTGCAGTAAAGAGAATTTTGAGATATTTGAAAGGCACCACTGATTTATGCCTTTGGTATCCTAAAGGTAGTAATTTCGACCTTGTAGGATATGCTGATGCTGATTATGCAGGATTCCTGGTTGACAGGAAAAGTACTTCAGGTATGGCTCACTTTTTGGGTTCATGCCTTGTGTCTTGGGCTACCAAGAAACAAAATTCAGTAGCCTTGTCTACTGCTGAGGCTGAATATGTGGCTGCAGCCTCATGCTGTGCCCAGTTGTTATGGATCAAACAACAACTCATGGACTTTGGTATTGATGTGGGATGCATTCCTATATTTTGTGATAACACTAGTGCTATTAGTATGACGAAGAACCCGGTTCATCACAAAAGGACTAAGCACATAGATGTTAGGCACCATTTCCTAAGAGATAACTATGAAAAAGGAATGATCTCAATCGAATTTTGTGCTACTGATCATCAAATTGCTAATATATTCACTAAAGAACTTAGTAGGGAGAATTTTGAGAGAAACATGCTGGAATTAGGGATGATTAAGATCACCTGATTGAAGAGAAAGAAATTGTTTTTTCTTTGAATTTTTGGATAGAAAATTTTAATTAGGTACTTAATCAGATAAATAATCTCTCAGCATTATGTCTTTATTGCCATACTCTTGTGCCATGTATTAATATGATTCCCTGGATACTAATAATATTTATCTATCTTTGTAAATTGAGGCAATTTAAAGATTTCAAACAGGATGAAGCTGGTTCATCTATGCTGATTCATCTGACTGGCAAGGTACGTACTCTTCTCCATATAGTAATTCAATTACAGTCACACATGAGTATGAGTCTATCTATAATTGGTTCATTCCTAAGTCTTTGTACTAATCCATAAATGAACCCCTTCCAAGGAGTCACATCAACACTCAATTAGCCTAGAAATAGGGAACTCTTAACCGTCAAATCAATGACACTCCTACAACCATTAGACTTCCACTTGAATAA
The DNA here is from genome assembly GCA_005239525.1 of Nicotiana knightiana. Lineage (NCBI taxonomy): Eukaryota > Viridiplantae > Streptophyta > Magnoliopsida > Solanales > Solanaceae > Nicotiana > Nicotiana knightiana. The sequence continues at coordinate 17,277 of ML378616.1, forward strand.
ATTTTTTATCCGTTGTAAAATTAATGGCCATATGTTATAAAAGGCAATCATTACTCCTCTCTTCATAAAGCTTCCTTCAAACCAAGTTTAACTCATATTACACTACCCAAAACTTGCAACTTGTCCTTTCCTCTTAACAAAGCATAAAAATGTCTTCACCTCCACCAACTTCTTCGTCTAATTCCTCACCTAATCGTGATTACGATGAAGGAAATTCTGAATCTTCCTCCAATTCTCCATCTGTTTACAACTCCGAATTGTCGTGTTAAAGTTCTTGCCCGAAAATCTGTTGCTTCTGGGGCTAGAGAAAAATTCTTGGAGGACCTTATTAAAGCAGACAAAGGTACTAAGTCAGATTCATCCAATGAGTCCTTCAAATCAGCTAATGAGGAAGAAGCACCTGGTTCAACCAGTTCTAAAAAAGGTAATCTTGAAATCGATTCTGAATTTACTTCTGCTGATAAAAGATACGTGTTGGTAGGGTTTTTTGTTGATGTCGAAATACCTGGAAGAAAGAAGGGTGGGAGAAAATAAAGAATTCTTGAGAGAGAGGGAGAATAAGATGTGAGGGGATCTAGGGAGGATGGTGCCACGCTAGTTATCTGTGGCCCCATTCCTGAAACTATGGGAGAAGAAGTCACTGATTTAGGGGGAAGCATAGTAGAGGAAGCTGCAGCAGGTCTTGCAAGTCTGAAGAAAGCTACAGATGAACCTGGTTCATCGGGGGAAGAAACATTGGCTGAAAGGTTGAGAAAACTGGGGGAGTCTTATAACCCCAAGAGAAGAAGGAGTCAGAAACCCAAGAAGGCAACTCACCCAGTTCCTTCAAAGAAAAGGAAAATTTCTGAAGTTGCTGATGTTTCTGCTCCAAAAGTTAGAGATACTCGTAGCACTGTGAGAGAAGAAGAAGAGAAATTAGAAAAGGCTCTGAAGGAGAGCAAGATGAAGAGAGCAGTAAAAGGAAAAGAAAAAGTTGGAGAGCCTGTTGAGGCTATTGAGATTGAAGATACTAGATTGGACCTGGTCCAACAAGAGGAGCAACCTGCTCCAAGTGTGGCTGAGACACCAAAACCGACAAAGGCTAAGGCTTCTTCAAAGAAGTCATCCAGGATGTATGTCGCACCAACAAGATCTGTTAAGAAGACTAGGGCCGAGCCAAAGAGAGTGAAGGTTGTTTATGATGATGATGCAGACTGGAGTGGAGAAGAGGAGAAGGAAATTGGAGTGGTGACTGACAGAGTTACCATGTTTGGAAAAAGAACAATTTTAAAGGGTAAGCTGGTGAAGGATGTAGAGGAGCTTGGAATGCAATATCTAATGGAAACTATGGAGGTACAAGGCTGGAAGGACCTGGTCCTTCGCATGGAAGGCAGGCTGGCAAGAGCTGAGTTGATAGAGTTTATGGGGAATGCAAGTGTCAAGGAAGGCAGGGTCACGTCTATGGTCAAAGGAATTGAGGTTTCCTTTGATGTCAAAGAACTGGGTGTTATTCTTAACATACTAGCTGAGGGATATGAGGACTATACAAGGCAGAGATGGCCTTGTCTAGATGGGATGGCCTCAACAATCGACATCACCAGGTTCTTTAGTGATAGTGAGAAGGAGATTGAACCCACGCCGGTTTACAAGAGTGAGATGAAGCCCGAGCACAAGCTACTCTTTGAGTTTGTCATCAAGTTCCTACTGCCTAGACAAGAAAGAAGGCACATGGAAAATAATATGGATCTTACATTGATGGAATGCTTGAATAGGGGAAAGCAAATTAATTGGCCAGCTTTTTCATCCAACTCCTTGACAGAGTGGTGAACGGAACCAAGGCACACACAATTCCTTATGGCTTCATTCTGACAGCACTGCTTGCACATTTTGGGGTTCCAGTAAAGAAGGCTGAGATGGCTACGGCCAAAGATTATTTTGTAAAGAAACTTTGCTTACATATGACTACAATGTCAATGTTCCTATGGATGAACCTGGTTCATCTAGGAAGCAACCAGTCAACAACAAAGTTAGAACTTTGGTGCAAGAAAACGAGATTAAGGATATGGAGATCCTTCTCTTGAAGTCTCGTGTGATTGAGGTTGAAGAAGAGCGGGATGCTCTTAGAGCTTAATTAGAAAAGGAGAAAGAAAAGAACGAGGGTGTTCTTCAGCAGATGTTGTCTCTCCTACAATCCAAGTCCACAACCTCCACTACACCTTCCCATCCTTAGGCTTCTCAGAGCTTCCATAACCCATCTTAAGACCAGTTATCAGTTTCAGTTCTTTTTATTTTTATTTGTTGCTCATGGTTGGTTGTTTTTGTTTTTCTGTATGATGGTTGATTATTGTTACTTATCAATGAATTTTTCTTTTAGTTATTGACTTGTCTCAATTTCTGAGTTGGCTAACATTTATTGGTTTTTTTTGTTGATTAATCATGATTTGCACCTGCAGTTGCCTCAATGGCCATGAATAATAATTAATAAAACTGGTAAGTATCTCATTTTGAAAACATTCGATGATGCCAAAAGGGGGAAGATAGATATATATATATGTGCTGAACTTTTCAAAAATATTTTTAAAGTGATATTTATAACCTAATGAACCTGGATTCTCTATGATTAATGCTTAAAACCATACGAAGTTCTTTGAAGTGTATGCAGGATTAAGCATAGAGTTTGTCATCATCAAAAAGGGGGAATTTGTTGACCCATGTCACTGCATAGTTTTGAAGATTGACAAAAGGCTGACTAGTTGAACCAGGTCCATCAGAGCACACATCTTAGACTGACTAGCTAGTACATGAACCATATATGCTTAGGAGATGTTTTGAATATGAAATATCAATGAATCAAGAGATTGTCTCCTAATGCGAAAAGATTGCAAACTGATCTGATTAATTGAAGTCCAATTCAGCAAGGAAAGTAACAAAAGAAAGGAAGTTGAATTTGGTTCGAATTGGTTCACCCAGGTAGAGTTGGACTAGAATTGGAAGACAAGCTCAACGAATAACTCTATAAATACTTGATGTATTTCTGCTGGAATAAAAGACGCACAAAGATGAAGTGAATTAAAGTTTGAAAGCAAAATTCCCAGAGTTATTTTTGCTAGCAGAATCATTGTGCAATGCAAAGGCTACAATTCAACTAGAAGAACCAGTTCCATCTGATTGATTATTGAGTCTAGTTGATTGTAGTAGGAGTTTTTAATATTGTATCTTTCAGCTTTCATAGAAGAAATTGTAATAGGTACGTACTGATCAAGTTAGAGGTAACTTGAGATGTGTAGAAATTAGCTAGGGGCTAGTTACTACAAAGGGATTAGAGTTAATCCTTAGGATTACAAAAGAGTTTATTTTGTAAGTCCGTTTGGCTCAGAGTTTTTAGTGAAGAGTTGAGCAAATCCTATTGAGAAGTAGGTCATGGTTTTTTACCTTTTGAGCCAGGTGTTTTCCACGTAAAAATCTCTGTGTTTTTACTTTACTGCTTTTTATTATTCCGCAACAGTAGTAGTTGGAACACCAAGAAGAACCAGGTTCTTCTAGAGAGACAGCACTCGGAAAATTGGGTACCACACAAAGGCAACCTATCTTCTTGTGTGGTATTGAAGTCTAAAACATCACTTGGCAGAGGGGGTACTTGCTCTCAAATTTGAGCCCTTGCACTTAGAGGAAAGAAAAACTCCCCCAGCCAAACCATCGATAGAAGAGCCACCAAAGTTGGAATTGAAGTCATTGCCATCTCATCTCAGGTATGCATTCGTAGGACCTAACTCGACTTTACCTGTTATTATTTTATCTAGTTTGTTAGATGTGCAGGAAGAACAACTTTTGCAGGTATTGACGGAGTGCAAGACTACAATTGGGTGGACCATTGCAGACATCAAGGGTATCCGCCCGTCCTTCTGTATGCATAATATTTTACTGGAAAATGAGCACAAACCTTCCAGAGAACATTAAACAAGGCTGAACCCCAACATGAAGGAAGTGTTGAAGAAAGAAGTGATTAAGTAGTTAGATGCAGGAATCATATTCCCATATCTGACAGCAACTGGTTAGCCCAGTTTAGTGAGTGCCAAAAAAGGGAGGTATGACAGTAGTGAAAAATGAGAAGAACGAATTGATATCTACACGAACAGTCACAGGTTGGCGAATCTGTATGGATTACAGGAAGTTGAACTTGGCTACCCGACAAAACAACTTCCCACTTCCATTCATTGATCAAATGTTAGATAGATTGGCAGGGAGGTCCCACTTATGCTTTCTAGATGGGTACTCGAGGTATAGTCAGACCTCTATTGCACCAGAGGACAGAGAGAAAATCTCGTTCACCTGCCCTTATAGAATTTATGCTTTTCAGAGAATGTCGTTTGGCCTATGCAACGCACCTGCCACATTCGAAAGGTGCATGATTTGCCATCTTCACGGATATGGTGGAGGCAATAATGGAGGTTTTCATGGATGATTTCTCAGTGGTGGGGAATTCATTTGATGATTGCCTTAAGAACTTGAGAAGAGTATTGAAGAGGTGTATCGAGATAAATCTGGTGCTCAACTGGGAGAAATGCCATTTCATGGTACATGAAAGTATAGTCTTGGGGAACTTAGTGTCAAGTAAGGGGTATTGAGGTGAATCATGCAAAGGTTGACGTGATAGCAAAGCTTCCATCACCTACTTCCGTCAAAGCAATCAGGAGTTTCCTTGGCACGCCGGTTTCAATAGGAGATCTATAAAAGATTTTTCAAAAATTGCTAATCCCTTATGTAAATTGCTTGAAAAAGATCACCCTTTTGTGTTTTCTGATGACTACAGGGTAGCATTTGAGGAATTGAAGAAGAGACTGGTAACAACACCTATCATTGTTGCCCATGACTGGGAGCAACCATTTGAGCTGATGTGTGATGCAAGTGACTATGCTGTGGGAACAGTTCTTGGGCAGCGAAAAGATAAAATCATGCATCTGATATACTATGCAAGTAGAACATTGAGTGGAGCCCAGCTGAATTACACTATGACCGAGAAGGAGATGCTGGCAGTGGTGTTCGCGTTTGAAAAGTTCATATCATACCTGATAGGCTTGAAGGTAATTTTTTATACTGATCATGTGGCTCTCAGGTACCTAATCGATAAGAAGGAGTCAAAACTGGGGGTGATTCGTTGGGTGCTACTGCTGCAAGTCACGGAAAACCAAGTAGCTGATCACTTGCCTAGAATGGAAGGAGCTGAGAAAGCGATTGAGGTAGAAGAGATTCTGGAAATATTTCTAGATGAGCAACTACTAGCCACAAGTCTTGAGGAAGCGCCATGGTATGCATACATTGCAAACTATCTGGCGAGCGGTATTGTTCCTTATGACCTTTCCTCTGTCCAAAAGAAAAAGTTTCGTGAGTGCCACATGTATTATTGGGATGAACCTTATCTGTTCAAAATTTATATTGACAATATGATCCGGAGATGTATCCACGAGATAGACCAGTCTTCTATTTTGCAGGCATGTCACACGTCACCATACGGTGGGCATTCGGGGGAGTAAGGACAACTGCGAAAGTCTTGGAGGCAGGCTTCTACTGGCCAACATTGTTCAAAGATGCACATTTTTGTGTAAAGGGATGTGATGAATGCCAGCGAACCGGGAATGTTTCCCACCGATATGAGATGCCTATGAACCCAATTCAGGAGGTAGAAGTGTTTGATGTATGGGGAATCGATTTCATGGGGCCCTTCGTCAGCTCATATGGAAACAAGTATATACTCATCGATGTGGACTACGTGTCCAAATGGGTGGAGGTTACAGCACTCCCTACCAATGATGCAAAGGGAGTGATTGGGTTTTTGAGAAAGAACATATTCACCCGATTTGGAAATCCAAGGGCAATAATCAGTGACGGAGGCACTCATTTTTGTAATCGAGCCTTCGAGAAGCTGCTAGAGAAGTATGATGTACGCCACAAGGTGGCCACTCCATATCATCCACAGACAAGTGGACAAGTGGAAGTGTCAAACAGAGAAATAAAGAGTGTGTTAACTAAGACTATGAATGCCACTAGAACAAACTGGGCGAGAAAGTTAGATGATGCACTCTGGGCTTATTGAACCGCTTTCAAAACACTAATTGGCATGTCGCCATACAAGTTGGTGTTTGGGAAGGCGTGTCACTTGCCGGTGGAGTTGGAGCATAGAGCTTGGTGGGCGCTGAAACAATTAAATCTCAATATGGAAGCTGCGAGAACAAGTAGAGTCACGGAGTTGCACGAGCTTGATGAGTTCCGCTATCATGCTTTTGAGAGCAAAAGATTGTACAAGGAGAGAATGAAGATGTTACATGATAAAAACATTATTGAGCGGAATTTTAAACCCAGAGATACGATATTGCTATACAACTCAAGACTAAGGTTATTTTCAGGCAAACTAAAGTCGCGATGGTCAGGGCCATTTCGTGTGGTTGAAGTACACCCCACCGGTGCTGTAGAGATTTCCGCAGAGAATGACTCTCGCGCATTTATAGTCAATGGGCACATATTAAAACATTATGTGGGCATGGACGAAGCAAAGGGAGTGTTAGTGACCCATTTGATCGAGCCTCAGAGGTCGGGCGAACCTTAAATGCTCTTACCTGCGTCGTTCCGCGACGTTAAATCAGGCGTTGCATGGAACGCAACCCATTGAACTGTTGTAATCATCGTGCCGCGATGTTAACTCAGGCGCTTCTTGGGAGGCAACCCATGATTTTTCTTCTTTTGTTTTTTCTATTGTTGTTGTATTTAATGTTGAACATTACTGGCCGAACTACTAGTGTGCAGGTCAAGAATTGTGCGCATCGGAAGGAGTCGGGGTTCAAAATTAACTTGGGAAGAGGTAAAATTGAGGAAAAGATAAAAATTGGTCGGAGACGGTGATCCACGATCGCGAATTGGACCGCGGATCTGACCGCGAATTTTGGGTGCCATACTATTTTGGATCCGCGGCCGTGGATTTGCCCGCTGATTTTAGCAACTATTCTGCCCCAGGTTCACGATCGCGGATTGGACAGCGAATGGGGCGCGAATTTTGCATCCTTTTCTGCCCAGTATCTGCGACCGCGGATCGGGGGCGGACCAGGTAAGTGTATAATTTTTTTGTAATTACTTTTCCCCCTAATTTCCCTCCCCACTTTCCCCTAACATAAACGCCC
>ML378616.1:25529-42699 GCA_005239525.1 Nicotiana knightiana
ATCCCACCCCCACCCCCCCAAATTTCCTCCCTACTTACCCTACTCATCTTCTTCCCTTCAACTAAAACGTTTCCCCTCCCCCACAAATAAAACATCCGCTCCCTCTCCTTCCCTTCCACCATATTCTCCCTTCAACACAAAAATTCTCCTCAATTCTTCTCTTCTCCACTCAACCAAGATCCAACCTCCATTCTTCTCAAGATCTCCAAGTAAGTACATGATTTTACTGCTCTTTGTTAGTATTTTTCTTTTTTTATATTTTTATTTTCAGTTTTTTTGTGATTTTCTCGTCAATTTTTCTTCTTTTATTTGCTAGTGTATGCATAGGGTAGTAAAATCATGTATCTTTTCTCGGTGTTGGATTGTGGTGTATAAGGCCACTAGAATTGGGGTGTGATATGTGGTAATTCAATTGGGGCTGTCACGACCCCAAAATCTAAATTGGCCATGATGGAACGTATCGTAGTACTAGGCTAGCCAATTTACTACACATAATACAAGGAACTTTCCATTTAAATAAATAACGCGATTTATCAGAAATCTTCTTCTTTTAATACTTCACAAATGCGGATAATCAATGAAAACATCTAAATAATATCCCAAAACCCAGAGTCAACAGTCATGAGCAACTAAATGGAACACAGAATCTGACACGCTTTCCTTAATTCAGCAAGTCAAGGGAAAACTGTAAATGACGAAAAAATGAGAAGGAGAAGGATGGGGTTGCGAACACCGTGCAACTACCTCACAGTCTCCGACTAATGCTCCACTGAGAATAATCAATTCTCACTCGATCCGGGCACCTGGATCTGCACACAAGGTACAGGGAGTAACGTGAGTACACCAACTCAGTAAGTAACAAATATAAATAAGGACTTGAGTGCAGTGACGGGCTTTTAAAATCATGTAAATTCATGCGATAAACATCAGTGGAAATCAATAAATCAAGTCAGGGATCTACGTCCCGAAAGTTTCATAAAACTCCAGTTTTCCCTTTCCAAAATTCATATAAATCATTGGTTCAACATTTATTGTTTAGAGGCAAAAATGTAAAGAAGAGTGAAAACAGTAGTTTCATAGCAAATAATCCCCTCGGGCACAGTGTCACTCAGAATATAAAGCCTCTCGGGCAAGCCTCTCAGTCACTCGTCACTCATCTCTCGTCAATCAGAACTCACGCTCAATAGGTGCCATATAATAGCCGCTGCGGCGTGCAGGCCAATCCATATATATATATATATATATATATATATATATATATATATATATATATATATATATATATACATATATATATATATATATATANCACGTTGCGGCGTGCAGCCCGATCCATAAATAGCCGACTGCGCTCACTAAGGGTGTACAGACTCTGGAGAGGCTCCTTCAGCCCAAGTGCCATATCGCTGTGGCGTGCAACCCGATCCAATATAAATACTGTTTCAGCGTGCAGCCCGATCCAATATATATATCTTTGCGGCGTGCAGTCGGATCCAATATATATACCGCTACGGCGTGCAGCTCGATCCAATACATATCTCTCGCTGCGGCGTGCAGCCCGATCCAATATATAAGTATATATATGTATACAATGATGCGGCGTGCAGTTCGACCCATCAGTATTCTCACAATCCGGCTCTCGGCCTCTTCAGTCATCACCCTCACAAGCCACTCGGGCAACTCACCACAAATCACGGGGACTCGGCCCAAAATATCTTTCATTTGTTTGAAAACATGGTGATAACCAGGAATAAACAATAAACGAGTATCAATTATGACTAAGATTATATTTTCTTATCAAAAATGGTGTGAGAATAGTAATAAAAAAACCCCTGAGGGTCCAAACAGGTCGGCACAAGGCCCCAAATATGGCACACAACCCAAAATATAGTATAAATCTCTAAAATACGGAATATCACATGATTTCAAATCAAATACTCGACTTAGTAGTCGCTACGGGAAGGACCAAGTCACAATCTCTACTGGTGCACGCCCACACGCACGTAACCTAGCATGTGTGTCACCTCATTAATCAAAACAATACGAAATACCGGGGTTTCATACCCTCAGGTCTAGATTTCCAATCATTACTTACCTCAAAATCGAATGAAAAACTACACCGGGATGCCTTTGCCCCTCGTCTCGGCCTCAACGCGCCCCGAATCTATTCAAAACAGATTCATATCATAAAAATATGCTTAAGAACAAAGCCCACTCGAAAATAACCAATTTACCTCAACAAACCCGAAATTGACCAAACCCGACCCCCGGGCCCACGTCTCAGAATTCGATAAAAATCAAAAACTAGAATCCTTGCACTCTCACGAGTTCGTACATACCAAATTTGCTCAAATCCGACAACAAAATCTCGTTCAAAACCTCAAAACTGCACCTCAAGAACACTTCCTCTTTTTCCTAAAATTTTCACCCTAAGTCACAAATTATATGATGAAATTAAAGAAAAAATCATGAGATTTAGCAAAAACCAAGTAAGAATCACTTACCCCAATGCTTTCCTTGAAATATCTCCCAAGAATCGCCTCTACCCAACCTCTAATTCGTCAAAAATAGAAAATGGGAGGAAGTCCCCTTATTTTATAACTTGAAGTTTCTGTCTAGGCTGCCATCGGCCTACCCTCGATTATGAACCACCCCGAGGTCGAACTACCCCCGAGTACCCCAGTACCCCCGAGGTCGAACGACCCCCGAGTACCGCCGAGGTCAAACTACCCCCGAGGTCAATTTTTGAATGATGTAGCAAAAAACCAAAAAACTCACACCAGCAGATATCAGCCATCAACCAACGTCCAAAAATGATCCGTTAACCATCTGAAACTCACCCGAGGCCCCCAGGACCTCAACTAAACATACCATCAAGTCCCAAAACATCATACGAACTTAGTCAAATCTTCGAAACACTCAAAACAACATCAAAACACCAAATTACACACGGATTCAAGCTTAATGAAACTAAGAACTTCGAACTTCTATTTTTAATGCCGAAACCTATCAAACCTCGTCCGAATGACTTGAAAATTTTCACACAAATCCAAAATGACACTACGAACCTGTTCCAACTTTCGAAATTCCATTTCGACCCTGATAGCCTATTTTCCACGGCCGACCGGAAATCGCCAAAAACTCAATTTCGCCATTTCAAGCCTTATTTTACTCCGGACATCAAAACCATATCCCGAAAACACCCCTAAGTCCCAAATCACCTAACAAAGCTACCCGAGCCATAAAATCCACATTCCGAGGTCGTTTACCTAGAAGTCAACTCCCGATTGACTTTTCCAACTATTAAGCCATCTTAAGAGACTAAGTGTCTCATTTCACAGCGCGACCACTCCGAACCCGAACCAACCGACCCAACACAACATAAATAGGCTAAGAAACATATGATAAAGCAAAAACAGGGAAAACGGGGTTAATCTTACGGAACGATCGTCTGGGTCATTCTCCCGCTCTTAAACAAACGTTCGTCCTCGAACGTGCCAAGATTTGTTCCAAATGCCATCAAAATTGCTGAATAGACTGACCACGCACATATCGGGGGTGATCCCACGTCACCCTATCCCATATAGGTCCAATAGCACAACATTGATGAAATTTCGTAATCCAACCTAACTCATAAACGTTAGAACCAAATTTCCACTTCTGAAATAACTTTTAAGATCAGAGTCCCACATCTATAAACTAAATAAGGCTGAACACGATGTATCAAGCCATATCTATAACCCAAGATGTAATCACACGAAATACCACATGTCTCAAACACTCATTATGATAACTCCTAATCACAATAGCTGCTCACAACGACCTAATACCGGTAAATAACCTCTTATCAAGCAAAGCCTCGTTCTAACACTTTCATATACAGTCAATGATAAAAGAAACACTAGAAACTAGCAACTATTCGCCGGATCAACAAGTGATGGAACTCCCTCTCTTCGACGGGAAATATAGTAATAAATCTCTAAGCCGATCAACATCAATATCCTCCCAAATATACTGTAACCACTCTGGCGACATGACGTATCAATACGGCTTAAAGCCACAACCCATGCAGTCCGTGCACAAATATACAACATCCCAAATGTATTCAAACCATGGAAAAAGTGACTCCAATGCGAGAGCTGTACCGCAAGCTCACCAGTATCACCACAACAAAATGCTGAGAACCCATCGCACATCGTACAACCAGGACGCACGAATCTAACTCGAAGGATCATACCTCCACATAACTTCGCTGCAATGAGCGACCCTATCCAAACACTAGTCCACATGAATTACTTCGAGCCACCTTGCTCAAAAATCAATAACTATGTGCAAATCGACATCAAGTACTCAAAGTGATTGCCATAACCACGGGGAATCGGACGATACCATGCCACACGAACCTGAAAGAACATAACCAATACGTCTCAATCTCGCAATACCCAACTACTTACCTTCCTCAAATCCTGCTATAAAGCCCAAATAGATCCGCACCATATGTGCATATAACCAACAAAGCACAACTCTTTCCAACACCGAAGGGTAACTCATAGATCACTCCAGAATACGAATAACCTCAATGATAATCGAATGGTACATCCCTCAACAATAGCAATTTGAAGACAACAAATTCCGAGTTGGTGTACAATACACACCTATACTGTCCTGCCAATGAACCATAAGTCTACTTTGGACACCCGCAACAGGTAGATAACTCTCAGAAAGTTCACAATGACTGAATCATGGCACATACTTACTAGCTTTGCTCATATCTGATCCCAACTCCACTGCTTGAATATGTAACACACTTCTAATACTCAACCATTCCAATAGGGATACCCTTATAACTCTTCTGTACCACAAAGAAACCTTTAACATCAGCAGCTGATCCAACAAGAGAGCACCGCGACACTAATGAAGTACCCTTAACTCAAACACATTGCCTTTTTCTGAAACGTATACCCTCATCAAGCAGCACCAATTAGTGATATCATTTACCTAGTCATCTGAAATTGTCCTGCCCAAGAATTTATGACCTTCCTATCAGAACTGAACCATGACCTCACACATGCAAATCTCAACCCTACACAACATACCTAACACACACCATGCCATTCTATGATAAATATGAGAACTTCCTAATCTCTTCCGAGCCACAAGCAACTACGTACTCAACCAGCTAAGAACTTTCCATTTGATCCCATCTAGATGTAAAATCATTATGCATCACATGCCTCTCACGCCAGAAGAAAATATACATCTCTAACCGAGGTAGAAGCCATCCAGGACTCTCCGAATCCCATTTGCACAAAACCAAACCGTCAGGACTGAATCCTTCTAATTCAACCAAGCTACGCAGGCTGTGAAAACCCAAGAGCATTGCCCTGAATCACACGTAGAAACTTACCACATCATAAGCACCCAAAGAATCTATCTTACTCATTACCATGCCGATCCAATCTACTACCAAGCTGTCTTATTTCTCCGGTTTCCCGCTGCCTTACCTTCAAGTTGATTCTTCTCCTTGCTATAATACAAAAATCTTCAAGCAAAACTCACCACGCGAGGACATAGCACAAAACCACACCGCCCTAAGGCTCGTAAGCCGCTGAATATTCTATTAAGCACTCCGAAAATACCACAAGTCAAACACTTACTCTAAAGAGACTTTCTATGAATTCAAGCTATTCTTTCCTTTCATGATACCGGAATGTAGAATCCACAATGATATATTAACCATGAACCCATCAGAACCATTTTCGAGAGTCACCCACTCTACGCAAATTCTCAATTAAACTGATCAAACAGACCGAACCACCTGGGCTCCTATTTGCACACCAACACACTAGGAAGTAATCCACACTTCGAAGCAACCAAGAAAATTTCTACTCTGCACACGCTACACCTTTTCGAAATACAACTCAATCATTCAATAAAATCCATTTACCCATAGAGTACATTACAACCCGTATCCAAAATTTCCATTACTCGAGTCATTCTCAAACTCTACCTCTGTAGATCATAACTGTTCACCAGTATACCTCTAACAGAAACAAATACCTCACATAATCGTGCAACCAACTTATCATTAGAAGACTCCCCCAGTTGGATCAAAGCCATATATCAAGACAACAATAACTCATAATGCCCATACACTATCACCGCCACAATACCACAGTGAGATTCAACTAAATCGTTCATAAGCTCATATAACACAAACCATCGAATATCTCAAATATTTTGCAGATCTCGCATTCACCATTTCAATAGACATGCCAACTTCCACAAGTGATCTACACTCAAATTACAACATATATCATTTACTGGTAAAAGAGAACTTGCTACAAAACAACATAAGGATCACACGACCTCAAGACACCCCGAAGGAGATAACCCTGCCTGCCTAGCCTCAAACTGATATCTCTCTATACCCTTCCTAAAATCATAGCTATTACGCAATCACTTTACCCTCCTGCATTTAACCACAACCAACACCTACCCTCGAGGCATCACAATACGCAGTATAAGAACCTGAAGCTGATGGCAGAACTAACACTAGAGTTGTGGCCAAAGCAATCTTGAGCTTCTGGAAGTTCTCCCCACACTCGTCTGACCACCTGATACCTTTATTGGACACCACGTGCCCCAAGAATGCCACCGAACTGACCTAAAATTCACACTTGGAGGACTTCACATAAAGCTCCTCCCCCCTCAATCTCTATAATACCATACTCAAATGCCGAGCATGCTCCTCCTAGCTACGAGAGTACACCAGGATGTCATTAATGAACACAATAACAAAAGGATCCAAATACGGCTGAAATACACTGTTCATCAAATGCATGAACGATGCTGGGGCATTGGTCAACCCAAAAGACATAACCAGGAACTCATAACACAACAGAAAGATCCACTTCACTCCACAACTAAACAACATGAGAGGTCCTTCAATAGACTTACAACTCGAGGCCATATGCCAACTCAAGACAGAAGTCAAACACTCAATAGTTCTTCCTACATCTCCAGCCAATTCTTTTTGTCACAATCTAACAATCTGAACACATCTCACCATCAAATCACACTCTCCACATAGTCACCCAGTCACAAAATCCCACCAATAAGAACACAAACGGACATATAAGTCCCAAATGCACGTGCTCACATAATTGAAATCTCAGCACTCAAGCCATAGACGAAACCCGACCTCAAGTCCTCCAGACTGGCCCATTATCAATATTCCAAAATCACATCTCGCACCTCATCCATGGACATCACAAGCCGTCGATGCACAGCTGATACCGAGCGCTCACGTGCGCATTCGAACACATGAAAGGAATTTAAAGAGTTACGCCTTTGGCTGAATAAATGGATTCGCAAGACAAGAATTCAAGAATGTGAGATTTATTTTAATGGTTCTGCAGCCTCTCGAAGATAAGTACAGACGTCTCCGTACCGATCCGCAAGACTTTACTAACCTGCTCATGACCGGTGAGTCCTATACAACCTAGGCTTTGATACCAACTTGTCATGACCCCAATTCTAAACTGGCTGTGATGGCGCCTATCGTAGTACTAGTTTAACCAATTTACTACACATAATACAAGGAACTTTCCATTTAAATAAATAATGCGATTTATCAGAAATCTTCCACTTTTAATACTTCACAAATGCGGATACCTAATGAAAACATCTAAATAATATCCACAAAACCCGGAGTCAACAGTCATGAGCAACTAAATGGAACACAAAATCTGACACGATTTTCTTAATTAAGCAAGTCTTGGGAAAACCGTAAATGGAGACAAAATGAGAAGGAGAAGGGTGGGGCTACGAACGCCATGCAACTACCTCACAGTCTCCGACTAATGCTCCACTGAGAATAATCAATTCTCACTCGATCCGGACACCTGGATATTCACACAAGGTGCAGGGAGTAACGTGAGTACACCAACTCAGTAAGTAACAAATATAAATAAGGACTTGAGTGCAGTGACTAGCTTTTAAAATCAAGTAAATTCATGTAATAAACATCAGCGGAAATCAATAAATCAAGTCAGGGATCTACGTCCCGAAAGTTTCATAAAACTCCAGTTTTTCCTTTCCAAAATCATATAAACCATTAGTTCAACATTTATTGTTTAGAGGCAAAAATGTAAAGAAGAGTGAAAACAGTAGTTTCATAGCAAATAATCCCCTCGGGCACAGTGTCACTCACAATATAAAGCCTCTCGGGCAAGCCTCTCAGTCACTCGTGACCCATCTCTCGTCAATCAGCACTCACACTCAGCACTCACGTGCAATAGGTGCCATATAATAGCCATTGTGGCGTGAAACCAGATCCATATATATATATACACACACACACACACATAACGTTGCGACGTGCAGCCCGATCCATAAATAGTTGACTGCGCTCACTGGGGGTGTACAGACTCCGGAGAGGTTCCTTCAGCCCAAGCGCTATATTGCTGCGGCGTGTAGCCCGATCCAATATAAATATCGCTGCGGCGTGCATCCCAATCCAATATATATACCGCTACGGCGTGCAACCCGATCCAATATATATACCGTTGCAGCGTGCAGCCCGATCCAATACATATCTCACGCTGCGGCGTGCATCCCGATCCAATATATAAGTATATATATGTATACAATGCTGCGGCGTGCAACTCGACCCATCACTATTCTTACAGTCCGGCTCTCGGCCTCTTCAGTCATCACCCTCACAAGCCACTCGGTCAACTTACCACAAATCACGAGGACTCAGCCCAAAATATCTTCCATTTGTTTGAAAACAGGGTGATAACCAGGAATAAACAATAAACAAGTATAAATTATGAGTGAGATTATATTTTCTTATCAAAAACAGTGTGAGAATAGTAATAAAAAAACCCCGAGGGTCAAAACAGGTCGGCACAAGACCCTAAATATGGCACACAACCCAAAATATAGTATAAATCTCTAAAATACGAAATATCATATGATTTCAAATCAAATACGCGGCTTAGCAGTCGCTACGGGAAGGACCAAGTCACAATATCTATCGGTGCACGCCCACACGCCCCTAACCTAGCATGTGCGTCACCTCATTTATCAAAACAATACGAAATACTGGGGTTTCATTCCCTCAGGTATAGATTTACAATCGTTACTTACCTCAAACCGGATGAAAAACTACACCGCGATGCCTTTTCCCCTCGACTCATCCTCAACGTGCCCCGAATCTATTCAAAACAGATTCATATCATCAAAATATGCTTAAGGAATAAAGCCCACTCGAA
Organism: Nicotiana knightiana; assembly: GCA_005239525.1. NCBI lineage: Eukaryota > Viridiplantae > Streptophyta > Magnoliopsida > Solanales > Solanaceae > Nicotiana > Nicotiana knightiana. The sequence goes on from ML378616.1 coordinate 34,811, forward strand.
AATAACCAGTTTACATCAACACACCTGAAATTGGCCAAACCCGACCCCCAGACCCACGTCTCAGAATTCGATAAAAATCAACTAGAATCCTTGCACTCTCACGAGTTCGTACATACCAAATTTGCTTCAAACCGACAACAAAATCTCGTTTAAAACCTCAAAAATCCACCTCAATAACACTTCCTCTTTTTTCCAAAATTTTCACCCCAAGTCACAAATTAGATGATGAAATTAAAGTCAAAATCATGGGATTTAGCCAAAACCAAGTAAGAATCACTTACCCCAATGCTTTCCTTGAAATATTTCCCAATAATCGCCTCTACCCAAGCTCCAATTCGTCAAAAATAGAAAATAGGAGGAAGTCCCCTTATTTTATAACTTAAAGTTTCTGTCTAGGATGCTCTCGGCCTACCCTCGATTATGAACCACCCCGAGGTCGAACTAACCCCGAGTACCCCCAAGGTCAATTTTTGTCAGATGCAGCAAAGAAACCAGGAAACTCACCAGCAGATATCAGCCATCAACCAACGTCCAAAAATGATCAGTTAACCATCCGAAACTCGCCCAAGGCCTCCGGGACCTCAACTAAACATACCATAAAGTCCCAAAACATCATACGAACTTATTCGAACCTTCAAAACACTCAAAACAATATCAAAACACCAAATTACACACGGATTCAAGTTTAATGAAACTAAGAATTTTCAACTTCTATTTTCGATGCCGAAACCTATCAAACCTTGTCCGAATGATTTGAAAATTTTCACACACATCTAAAATGACACTACGAACCTGTTCTAACTTTCAGAATTCCATTCCAACCTTGATAGCCTATTTTCTACTGCCGACCGGAAATCGCCAAAAACTCAATTTCGCCATTTAAGCCTAATTCTACTCCGGACATCAAAACCACATCCCGAACACACCCCTAACTCCAAAATCACTTAACAAAGCTATCCGAGCCATAAAATCCACATTCTGCGGTCGTTTACCTATAAGTCAACTCTCTGTTGACTTTTTTAACTATTAAGCCAAACCAACCGACCCAACACAATATAAATAGGCTAAGAAACATATGATAAAGCAGAAATATAGAAAACGGGGCTAATCTTACGGAATGACCGGCCGGGTCGTTATAGGGGCTTTGTGTAACCTTGGAGATATATGCACACTAGGTATTTGTTGATTTGCCTCAATGAGATTTGAGTACAAATTGTGACCAATTGTGCGAAGGAAGTCTGAGTCACTGCCATTGGTTCACATAATTTGGCCCCCCTACTAATAGTGGTTTTTGTTGTGTCAGGTACAATGCATCCTTCATGGAAGAGACGAGCCACTAGAGCCTCGTCCAGTGGGAATGGAGGTTCATCCATAGCATGGGCACCGGCCAGCGCAAGCCAATTTGATAGTTGCAGGTTTGTTTCGAGAGTGGCTCAAGACCGGTTTAGTTTGAAGGCTTCGAGAAGGCCTGTACCGGAGAGAGGAATTGACAGAGCAGCCTTCCAAGTTGAATGCCCGAATATATATAGGTAATTGGTCAGGCACCGGCTAGACATTTCCTTTGAAGAGCTGGACGGGGGTAACATAATGCTCGTTCGGGAGTTCTACGCCAACTTCCCCGAACATGAGGAGAAGATATGCACTGCGAGACAAACAGGGGTGGATTCCTCACTAGCTGCAATCAGAAGAGTGTATCACTTGCCGGTATTCAATGGGGCTGAAGATTATTATGAGACTTACAAGCGTGAACCCACCACATGGAATCTCGTTTTCCAAACTATCTGTGTACAGGGCAGAGAGGTAGTATGGTGTGTGATTGGTAGCATATTGCATTCATCATCACTCAATTTTGAGGGCAAGTTCTGGTTGTACATAATCAATAGTCGATTGTTGTCATCACATAACACCACGGAGGTAAATGGCCCAAGAGCGACAGTGATTTGGTGCTTTATGCAAGGCCACGATTTTGATGTGGCTCGGCTTATCCAATCGGAGATGTTCATCCGCTCACCAATGAAGAGGTATGGGTTTTACTTCCCATCTCTTGTCACAAGATTGTGTCGGGCAGAAAGGGTGCCCGAGAACCCCAATGCAGATGGTGTGGTGAAGAAGGAGGCAAAGTTTCGGGCCGACAAAGTAACCATTGGGAAGGACCCGGTGGCACATAGGGCAAATGAAAATGACGATTCTAATGAGTCTGAGGAAGATGATGACGGTCCGGAGGAGGCTAGGCACGCCTCACCCCCACCCCTCACCCAGGAAAAAGCAACAGAGGAGGCAGGACCATCCCAGAGTAGACGGAGCACGCGCATGACAGCCCTAGAACAAGACATGACAGGACTGCGCACTTCCGTTACGGAGTTGGGGACTAGAGTTGATGCCTTAGCCACCCAAAGTGCGAAGTCAGAAAAGAAAATCATGGGAAGGCTGCGTGCCCTGGGACGGACATGTCATCTCGACCCTGGCACTGTCTCCGACCAGGACTGATCCACCAGGGAAGTCCCCTTACCTTACCTTGCTTTATTTTGTATGACATGTGGACATGTCATCTTTTTAAGTGTGGGGGTGGGGTATGTTGGTGTATGTTTTATATAGGTTGGTTTTGTAGTTCTTTTTATAAACCAATTTTGACTTGACCCGATGATGGATATCACTCGACAGGTTTCTTGAGCGACTAAAGTCGAACAAAAAAAAACTAAAAAGATTTTCTTTTATAGTAGTGTATCAACTCCCTCTTGGTTTTTCTTTAAACCACGATTCTTTTCCAAGGGTTTTATTTGAACCAGGTATAGTTAGTTTTTTTTTTAGGAACTTATGAGCTATGGGCAGAATTAGAATAGGATATCTTAACTTCGTAATGCCTTGAATATAGATAGCACCTTAGTGTAACGCTTAGGCTCATTTGTTGACTCTTATAAGAATGCCTTAAAATGGGTGTGCTTAATTTGGCTAAAGTACTCTAAGCTAAGTGTCGGATGACCATATATGATGTGAGTCAGGTTCCATGTGTGTGAGGATTGATGTATTCTGTGCATGACATCTAACGTCTAGAACTTGTCACGTGTGCCTACAAAGCGAAATGGTAGTCTTATTTAGTCTGGGAAGTGATATAGGCATTTCTTTGTTGAACCATGTATATACATAATCCACCCACCTAATTGATATGTACCATAGTTAACTCCGTTGAGCCTATAATCATGTTTCCTTGGCAACCACATTACAAGCTCTTACCCATTTGTTTGAATTAACCATCTATTTGAACCTTTTAACCTCTCATGAGCACTTGAATTGTTATGAACTGTGTAAAAGTTAAAGTGTGGGGTGGGGTGGTTGGTTTGGACCTTTGAGTGGAAATAATGAAATAGGGAGAAAGGTGCACTGTTTTGAAAAAGTAAGAGCCACTTGATTGAAAAATAAAGAAAAGGAAAAGACTTTGTAATGCTGTGAAAAAATAAATATTCCTTGATAAGTAGTGACTCTTGATGTAATTGTGCTTAAAGAAGTATGGGGCAATAAACGTTAATGTGAAGGTGGAGTTTGGTTTGACATAAGCATGGGTTTTGAATGTTAAAGTATATGTATTAAAGTCCTTAGGGAGTTGTAGTCACTCTTATATCCAAATATATCCTACCCAACCTGCAGCCTACATTACATCCAAATAAAGTCCTACTTGATCCTAGACTGAGTGAGCTCAATTAGTAGAGTAGTACACTATGGGCAAGCCTATGGTGCATTTTCTGTGGTACAAGAATATCATTTCTGAGGGTGAGTGAATTCTATTCCTTTTAAAAGTTTCTCAGTGTGTGTGAATTTTACTGATTGTGGAATGAGTCTCTTTTGTTGTGAGTAGGCACTTGATTCATGAAGGAGAGGTAAGTCTGGACCTCTGAAGAGTAAGTAAGCCGGTTAGGAACATTGTGTGGCTAGAGGGAGTGAACTCTTGAGGTGTAGATGTTACACTAATGTACTCACTCGTTGTGAAAAATTCTTGGTGTGACGAGTAGGAAGTCGCTTAGTGAAGTTAGGCCTTTGGGGAGTGTGGTTTATTGCTCGAGGACGAGAAATGGTTCAAGTGTGGAGTGTTGATACTAGCCTATATTTATGCAATTTAAACGCTATTTACACTCTAATTTAGCCGCACTTTATTAAGGTTTGAATGTTAAAAGATAACAAAATGCTCTAATTGAGAAATTGATGTTTTGCAGGAGCCACTTCGAGCTAGGAGAGAGCTAAAGAGTGTTTTGGAGTTATTGTGAAGTGTGGAAAGCCAATCGAAGGTTAGCCCGGGCGAAAGGAGCGAGAAAAGCAAGCAAAACGCAACATCCAGGTGCGCGGCCGCGAAGTGGGCCGCGAATGAGCACGCTAACTTGAGGCAGTGGGGCATTCAAATCCGCGTCCAGATCCACGGTCGATCCGCGGCCGCAGACGGGCGGTCAAAAGCGAAACACACAGGGAAAATTGTGTAATTCCCTAGGCGACTAACCTAAACCTATATGAAGCCTAAACTCGCCCAGAAGTGGGAGATAGCTAGTTTTAGAATATTTTAGAGGCAAGAACAAGGGAGAGAAGCAAAATCAATTCCTAAGAGTTTTATCTTCTTCTTATTACTTCTATTTGATGATTATGAATTATATTAGCGATTTGTTTTGCATTAGTATGAGTAGCTAAACTCCTAATCTAGGGTTTGATGGAACCTATTGAAGGATGAATTTCTCGTTACGTTAATATAGATTTGCTATAGTATTTTCTCTATTTGTTCAACTATATGTTTATTGTTGTTGATTGAAGAGCCCTCAATTAATTGTTCCTATTTAGTGTGCATTACTCGGAAGAGAGTGCATATTTAGGTTGTTGTTGAACAACATCACTCCTGACGTATATGATGGATCAGTACGAAGGGTTTAAGGTAGGATTAGGGATAACGAAACCTTGGGTGCGATCTAAGTGAGCTGGAATTAAGGATATCTCACATAATTCAGGAGAATATGTCTAGTATATTGTGGTAATTCTCAGGAGAGTTTTACGACAGTCAGGGTTCTCATGATCGATAGCAAAGATTTAGGCAAATTTATAGCAAACGTAGCGGGAAGGACTCCGACAATAGAGAAAATCAGAACCTTAGATCATTCCAATTCTTGTCTACATCACGTTCGTAGTTAGTTCTTAATTATTGCATTCTCATTACGTAACATTTAGTTAGTAACCATCCAATCTATTACTCAAATATTTTTGAAGATTGAATACGTGAATTTGTGTGAGTCCAATACTGTGATTGATAGGTTAATTCCCTGTGGGATTCGACTCCAAACTTGTTAACCGAAATATATTTGAAACGACCGCTTTGTCCTTTTTATAAGAGGCATAGTTGGGCGTGATCAACGGCAACACCCTTCGTATATTTATCTCATCCTCACCATATATGCGTAAAACAATACCAACCAAATGATAAAAATACCGATAATAGAAATGACAAGGAAGGAAATACGCAAGCAGTAATAATGAATGAGAATGCATAGAAGAACATCAATAACAGACTAAACGGAGAGCATAGAGGTAATGAGAGAAGGGGGAGGGGTACATATTCTTAATAATGCAACAAGTAGAGGCGTGAATGGCCAACATAGAAGAAGACTCGTACCTAAATGCAACAAAACAGATATGACATGGATGTAATCATAACATCAGGAAGTAGGCATGATGTTTACAAGTTAAACAAGTAGAAGGCATAGGCAACACAACAACGATTGAGATAGAGAATAAGGACAGAATAGTGATAACAAGTCACATAAGAACCATAAATACGACAGTAACAATTCAAGGTAAGACATGAAGATATCTGCAAGAAAATAATAGTATAACATAATGCATGTCCCTCGTCTTCACTTGCACGGAAACACCTATCGTGCCATGAACTCGCAATGATACAAACGTATAAAAGTATAAATGCAATGGTGCGACATCACCCTTCGTGCTTTAAACTCTTCCTCACATGATAATGAATATAAATAATGGCACGGTATCATCCTTCGTGTTTTACACTCTTCCTCACATGATAATGAATATAAACAATGGCACGATATCACCCTTCATGCTTTACACTCTTCCTCACATGATAATGAATATAAACAATGGAACGGCATCAGCCTTCGTGCTTACACTCTTTCTCACATGATAAGGAATATAAACAATGGCACGACATCACCCTTCATGCTTTACACTCTTCCTCACATGATAATGAATATAAACAATGGCACGGCATCAGCCTTCGTGCTTACACTCTTTCTCACATGATAAGGAATATAAACAATGGCACGACATCACCCTTCATGCTTTACACTCTTCCTCACATGATAATGAATATAAACAATGGCGCGACATCATCCTTTGTGCTTTATACTCTTCCTCACCAAGCATATGAATTTCAATAAAATGACAAGGCAGGAAATATAAATAACATCGAGGAGAGTGTTCAAACGAATATTCCAAAAAAATTCTCAATCACTGCTTTCCAAGACAACAATGATTCAATGAATCCTCAAGGGCCATATAATTCAAGTACTTCCACAAGTCCCATAATTTATCAACAACACAAGTATGGAATCTAGCATATAAAAATATCGGCCATAGCAACGTATTAATGATTATGCATAGAGATGTCTGAATTAGACACATCAATGTATTCTAAGAATTTCCATCAAATTGATTAAGTTATATTAGGCTAAGTTTCGACTCTAACATTTAATATTACGTTCTAAATATCTAGAAGTCAAGTGAGGCATAAAGCAAGAAGGTTATGAAATTCTACAAGGCACAATTATAACATTATCTACCCCCGAGCATGATTAACCCTAGCATATACATATATGCTCGTTATCTCATATATGTATCACCCCCGCATGTAGCAAACAATTACAAATAGGAGGACAAACTCCCTCAATAAAGCTAGGGAAAACACTTACCTCAATTCGACTAACTCCACACTCAATTTTCGCTTTTCCTTTACAAATTCGTCTCTACTCATCTCAATCTAGCCAAAGACGACTTGAATACATCACAAAAATGCAAGAGGAAATAATTTCAATTAATAAAGCTGTGATTTTTATTCAATTTCTAAAAGTCAACAAAAGTCAACTCCCTGGGCCCGCACCTCGAAATCTGATAAAATTTATAAAATCCGAACACGCACTCCGATACGATTTCAACCATACAAAAATTATCAAGTTCCAAAACCAATTCGCCCTTCAAATCATCAATTTATATTTTGAAAACTTTCTTCAAAAACCACCATTTTTCTCAACTCAAAACACAATTTAAATGATAAAAATAAAGATAAAATTAAGGAATATAATAAATTCTAGGTGAAGAACACTTACCCGATTGATTTGCCTGAAAACCCCACAAAGGATCGCTCAAAACCGAGCTCTAAGAGTCAAAATGTGATAAAAATGGTCTAACCCTCGATTTGGGATTATATTCTCCCTGCCCAGTTATTTATGCATCGCGAACGTGGAGATAGGGTCGCGTTCGCGAAGAAGAAAAATGAAGGTTGTTCAGTTTGGTCATCGCGAATGCGACAACAAGCTCGGGAACGCGGAGAAGGAAAAACCTAATGTCTCACCACTGGCCTACGCGAACGCGAGGATAGGCATGCGAACGCGAAAGAGGGAAAAACATAAGTACGCATTTGCGGACAGAAGAATGCGAATGCGTAGAAGGAATGGTCACCAGTGCCTAGGGCCTGGTCTGCACTACGCGAACGCGGAAGAAAGTACGTGAACGCGAAGAAGGAGAAGGTTGACTATCGTGATCGCGATCGCATTCATGCGAACTGATGTGTGGCTAGAATTCGTGATTTTAAGCATTATATACCTCGCATTTTATGAGTTTTA
>MDKJ01367710.1:0-29069 GCA_005239525.1 Nicotiana knightiana
TCTTGGCCTCCCTCTCCTCCCGCTCCTGGCGGCGAACCGACTCAATATCTCGAGCAATATCAATAACCTGCTCGAATTTAGCATCTGATACCCTCTCCTGAGTCATAAAAAAGGCGGAGTTGATAAGTGAGGCCATCCACGAACTTCCTAATCCTCTCCCTATCAGTAGGGACCAACTCGGTGGCATGACGAGCCAACTCTGAAAACCACATCTCATACTGCTTCACTGATAGCTTCCCCTGACGCAGCTGCTCAAAATGCCTGCGCTACTCCTCCCTATGAGACTGGGGTACATACTTCTCCAAGAAGATAGTGGAGAACTGATGCCAGGTGAGAGGTGCTGAACCAACAGGCCTACGCCTCTCAAAAGACTCCAGCCAAGTGAAAGCAGCACCATAAAACTGAGAGGTAGCAAACGAGACCCCACTGGTCTCCAAAATCCTAGAAATACGCAGCATCCTCTAACACTTATCCGGAAAACCTTGGGCATCCTCGCCCTCAGCACCACTGAATGTCGGAGGCTGTAGTCTACTAAATCTCTCCAATCTATGCTGCTCGTCCTCTGGCATAGCCGGAATAATGAAGTACCGAACTGGAGCAACCGACTGGGCTGGAACCGCCTCTGGTATCCGATGGCCTTGAGTAACCTGCTCAGTTGTCCAGGGAACAGGAGTCTGATTGCCTACCCCAGTCTGAGAAGTAGCGGCAACTGCCTGAGCAAGGGTGGTACACACAGTCAAGATCTGAGCCAAGGTCTCCTTAAGACCCGAAATAACAATAGGCATTGCCGGTGCCTGAGCCAGCCCTGCTGGAGTATCTACGATGGGAATCTGATCCTGAACAGTAGGGGGATCAACTGGTACTGCCCTGGCTGGCCCCCTACCTCTACTACGGCTTCGACCGCGACCTCGACCTCTCGCTGGTCTAGCTGGTGGATGATCACCCTGATCGGTAGCGCGAGTCCTCACCATCTGTGAGAGAAGGAAACAACAGAAGTTTAGATTTCCAGAATCAACAAAATGGCACGACAGAATTAAAGAAAAATGAGGTTGTTCCTAAGGGTTCCGCAGCCCCTCGAAGATAAGTACAGACGTCTCCGTACCGATCATAAAGACTCTACTAAACCTGCTCATGACCGTTGAGTCCTATGTAACCTAGGCTCTGATACCAACTTGTCACGACCCCAAATCCTAAACCGTCTGTGATGGCGCCTATCGTGGAACTAGGCTAGCCAACAATCACATATTTACAGTTTCTTTCCAAAATCCCAACTCATTTTCAATATTTCATAAACGTATATAAAATTACTGAATCCATTAAGAAAAACACTCAGTCTAAAACCATCCCCAAGACCTAGATTCAACAGGTCATGAGCATCTAAGGAATATGCTAAAAAGTCTACTATTATAATACAAAACCTCGGAACGAAGAACTAGGTACAAAATAAGAAAGGGAAAACAGAGATGATGCGGACGCTGAACATCTACCTCTATATCCCGACTCCAGCTCCGCACGGAAATGGATGACTAATGCTCGGTATCATCACCAGTATCTGCACACAGGGATACAGGGAGTAATGTGAGTGCACCAACTCAGTAGTAACGAAAATAAATCAAGTCTAAGTAGTAAGAAGCACATAAGAATCAAATCATCAGTTCACAATATGCAAAGCCTTTCTTTATAAAAGTATATACATATATATATATATGAAATCCGCATGCCTTAAAAGCCAACTTCAGTAAAATCCTTTGAAAAATGTGTTTTCCAACAAATTCAGAAATAAAAATACCTGAAGAATTTAGTGTAAAAATGAAATAAGTCAGAAGTAGCCCCTCGGGCCAATACATGAATCATGAATCACCCCTCGTGCAGAGTATCACTCAGCATACCTCACAGTCACTCAGTATCAGCCCCTCGGGCAACCTCACTGTCACTCATGCCTCCCAATCACTCGGCACTCACACTCAGTAGGTACCTACGCTCACTGGGGGTGTGTACAGACTCCGGAGGGGCTCCTTCATCCCAAGCGCTAAAATCAAGCCACCTCGTGGCATATCACATCCTCACAATCAGGCCCTCGGCCTCACTCAGTCTGCAACTCTCAAAAGCCCTTCGGGCGTATCAGTAAAACGGGGTACTCGACCCAAAACATCATTTTTATCTCAAAATTGTGTAAATAAGGCTGAGTTTCAAAATCAGTTAAACATAACATGACTGATTGTAAATCATAAATCAACACAGTGAGGAAAATAGCACTAAAAAAGTCCCCCAAGGGGTCTAAACAAGTCGGCACGGGGCCCCAAACATGGCTTGTAGCCCAAATATAGCAATAGTTTTAGAACACAATTTAACATATGATTTGGAGTAAAATACACAACTCAATAGTTTCCACGGAGAGGACCAAGTCCAATCCAAAAATCAGTGCATGCCACATACTCGTCATCCGACATGTGCGCCATTCCAAAAATAGTGAGAAAAGTACGATGTCCGGGGTTTCATACCCTCAGGACAAGATTTATACTTACCTCTATCGGGCCACAATGGTAATCCGCGATTCTCTTGCCCCTCAAATCCCGATTTCTCTGAATTTAAACAAAACCAGATTAACATCATCAATATATGCTAAATGAACAAGGCTCAAACAAAAACTATCAATTTTTGGTACAATTCTAAATTGGCCAAACCCGAGCCCCGGACCACGTCTTGGAATTATATAAAATTTATATAACTAGAATCCTCATCCTCCCACGATTTTATACATACCAAGAACACCAAAATTGGACCACAATTGCCCACTCAAATCATCAAAAGAAATTTCCAATTCTCATGCACCTAACCTCCCCAAATTTTGGGTTTAAAAATCAACAAATTTCCGGTTTAATTACTTAGAAAACGATATAGAATCGAGTTATGAAGTCTAAAATCTTACCTCCTAGTGATTCCTTTCGATTTCCTCTTCAAACCCTCTCAAAGAGCTCCAAACCCGCTCAACAATGGAGGAAAAATAGACTAAACTCGCAAAAATAGCCTTTTAAAACATTCTGCCCAGGACTAAATATTAACTCACTGCGATCGCATCATTCCCCACTCGATCATGAAGCTTTGATTCTCTAACCTATGCGATCGTGTACCCATTCACGTGGTCACGAAGAACAATTGCAACAACCTCACGCGCCCCCGTTTTCTTCTACGCGATCGCACAAGGAACCATGCGATCGCAAACCCCATTACGCGATCACATAGAACAAATATTCCTGCCTAAAACTTTACTCTACGCGATCGCGGATGAACTCACACGATCGCAATGAACAAACCATTGCTGCTAAAACACTAGAAAACTAGCAATCTCCCAAAGACCTAAAGTGCCCGTTTGAGCATCCAAAATACACCTGAGGCCCCCGGGACCTCAACAAAACCTACAAACATATCCCATAACATCATTCAAACTCAGTCGAGGCTTCGAAACACCAAAAACAACGCAAAAACACCAAAATCACATCAAATTCAAGCCTATGAACTTTGAAATTTCTAAATTTCGCCAATGATGCCGAAACCAACCAAAACACATCCGATTGACCTGAAAATTTGCACACATATCCAAAATGACATTAAGAACCTGCTCCAACTTCCGAAATTCCATTCCGACCCCGATAGCCTATTTTCCACTGCCAACCGGAAATCGTCAAAAACTACTTTTCGCCAATTCAAGCCTAATTCTACGTCAGACATCAAAACTTTATTCCGAACACACTTTTAAGTCCCAAATCACCTAATGAAGCTATTCGAGCCATAAAATCTACATTCCGAGATCGGTTATCAATAAGTCAACTCCCAGTTGTCTCACTTCTCACCACGACTACTTCGAACCCGAACCAACCGACTTAATACAACATAAATAGGCTAAGCAACATACGATAAAGTAGAACAGGGAAAATGGGGCTAATCTCACGGAACACAGCTGCATTGCAGATTTAAATTGGGACTACAGACATATTCCGGGAGCTTTCCCCCTGTACTGCATTGCATATTTAAAATGGGACTACAGACGTATTCCAGGAGCTTTCTCCCTGTACTGCATTGCATATTTAAATTGGGACTACAGACGTATTCCGGGAGCTTTCCCCATGTACTGCATTGCATATTTAAATTGGGACTACTGACGTATTCCGGGAGCTTTCCCCTGTATTGCATGAAAATTCTGAGTTACTGACTGAGTTCTGGTAGATTTATCTTGAGGAGATTATGATCGAAAGATTTTTATTGAAAAGTATAGCTGAAAAGGTATTTTCCTTAAAGAAAATTATGTCTGAAGGACTTTTATTTCAGAGCTATATTTGAAAAGTATTTGTCTTGCAGAAAATGATATTGAAATACATTTATTGGGGAAGTATATTTGAAAATCATGTATTTTGAAAGAACTACGTTTTAAAGATTTCTCTTTTAAAAAAAAAAATTATATATATATATATATATATATATATCCGGAGAAAGTATTTTTCAAGGAAAATTGTTCTATCCTGAAATGATTATATCTTTAAAGCTTTCAATATAAACTGCTGTTTAAAAGTTATAACCAATTTATTGGGTTTATTGGATAAGGCCTGATGTGAACAAACTGACTCCGTGCTGAGTTACCAGTGTTTTTATTGTGTGGTGGTTTCCGGTTTTGGCTCGTATTTCTGTCCATTCTTCTGTGTACTATTATGTTGTTTTGTTGATTTATTTTCGGTAATTCCTTCTGCATTATATTGTGATGTTGTTAATTATATCGTAAAATCTTTAGATAGATATTATGTTCGGCCATTTCTATATTGATGTCTGTTTAATTTATTAGACCAGTGGTGTCTTGACTAGTCCTCGTCACTACTTCACCGAGGTTAGTCTTGATACTTACTGGGCACCGCTGTGGTGTGCTCATACTACACCTCTGCGCATTTTTTGTGTGCAGATTCAAGTAATTGTTGTTAGCAGCTGCGCAGATCATTACCTAGGAGACTCAAGGTAACTGTTGTTGCATTCGCAGGCTTCGGAGTTACCTTCCTATTTTTATTCAACTGTCCTTACTATTTCTAAATAGTTGTATTTAGGAGTTGTAGAAAAATTTAATAGATCTTATGACTTGTATTACCGGTTTTGGGAAATTGTAAATTTTGTCAAGATTCTATATCGAGGCTGTTGGATTTTCCTTTATTATTGTTGTTATTTAGTAAATGTTAGGCTTACTTAGTCCCTAAGACTAGGTACCATCACGATACCTGATCCGTGGCTATAATTCATGGTTTAAAGCATTATGTGCCTTACATTTTATGTGCGTTGATGATAAAAATACACATCGTATGTGCATAATGGACTCTATTTCATGTGTAGGTTAATTGGAGATGGAAGCCGAGCTAAATGGATGCATAAACGTCAAAAATACGCTCAAGAGTCAAAAAGGAGTGAACCCGGCTATAGTTGGGTGTTTGAGTTATAAAGCCTGGTCATACCAGGCTTTAGCCGGGCGTTTGGGTTATAAATCCTGATAATACCAGGCGTTTGGGGGGAGTTTGACCCATAACGCCAGACCTGACCAGGCGTTAGCCAGGTGTTTGGCCTGTAACGCCTGGTCCCTGATCCGGCCCAGTCCGAGTTTTGAAGGTTTTAAGTGTTTCCCGGTTTGACTAGAAGTATCCTACACGTTTAGGGATTGTCCCAAAACATATAAATAGACCCAAAAACACAACTTTGGGAGAGGTATGCCATTTTGGAGGGAAGATACACACGGGATCATTAGGAAGCAAATGATTTCTCAGTTTTCTTCATCTTATTCTAGTATTTTCAATTTATGCAAAACTTATGCAATTGTTTGATTATAGCATGAGTGGCTAAACACCCATTGTTCTGGGGTTTTGGTTTAGCCATGAATATTGTTATTCGACATTAATTTAACCTTGATTATAGTTCACTCAATATATGGTTGTTTCTTTAATTCTGTGTTTAATTGCTTAATTGTCTGGCCAGCAATTTGGTTCTATATACTATCTATGTTATGCTTGGGAAAGCCGTATATAGATTAGAGAAGAATTGAAGAGAGCGCGATCTTAACCCTTCAGGGGAGCGGATTTGTGGTTAGGATAGGAATATACCTAGTCACCGTGCTTAATTAAACATCGTAATCTTAGTGCGTTCTAATAGATTAATTTCATAGGAATATAGGCGTTAATCTATTGAGAATAGGCGAGTAGTGCTTCGGGAGAAGGCTATGAGAGCGTTTATCGATTAATTAGCAACCATGAGTGAATTATATGAAGGGGAGAGTTAATTAGAATGCAATACGAGTGGTGAATTGATCACAACCCTGGAATATTTGCCTCTACTGAATACAAAACAATACTTTCGTACTTGATAATTAGTTATTCCATAGATTCGTCGTATAAATTAGTTGCATTCCTGGATTTATTTTGGCTTGATTTAATAACAATTAGAGTGATTCAGCAAGTAGTTTACGCAAGTCCCTGTGAGTTCGACATTCGATTTAACATTATATTACTTGCTACGACCACGTATACTTGCGTGGGCGTTTGGGACCAAAAATACCCAATGGAGGGAGATTTGGGTCGTGACATTATTAGTCGAGCATTCAGATGGCTCCCTATCAGGCGTTATATGGTAAATGGTGTAGATCGCCAGTTGGATGGTTTAAGCCGGGAGAGGCTCGGTTATTGGGTTTAGACTTAGTTCAGGAGACCTTAGATAAGGTCAAGATTATATAGGATCGGCTTCGTGCAGCTCAATCTAGGAAAAATAGTTACGCCGATCGTAAGATTAGGGATGTGGCATTCATGGTTGGAGAGAGAGTATTATTTCGAGTATCGCCCGTGAAGGGTGTTATGAGATTTGGGAAGAAGGGTAAGTTGAGCCCTAGGTATATCCGACCATTTGAGATTCTTGATAGAATGGGGGAGGTAGCTTATAGACTTGCGTTGCCTCCAGGGTTATCCTCCGTTCATCCAGTATTTCATGTATCTATGCTCCAGAAATATCATAGTGACCCGTCCCACGTGTTAGATTTCAGCTCTGTCCAATTGGACAAAGATTTGACTTATGAGAAGGAGCCGGTAGCCATTTTAGACCGGCAGGTTCGTCAGTGGAGATCAATGAGTTATCCTTCAGTTCGAGTGCAGTGGAAGGGTCAGCCCGTTGAGGCAGCTACTTGGGAGTCCGAGTCGGACATGCAGAGTAGATGCCACCACTTGTTTGCCAATTCAGGTAATTTTCTATGTCCGTTCGAGGACGAATATTTTTTTTTTAGAGGTGGAGATTGTGATGCCCCAAAGGGTCATCTTATAAATTAAGACACTATTCCAGGCTCATTAGCCTTAAAAATACTAATTTTATTTACCTTGATTTGTGTGCACAGTCCGGCATGAAACCGGAAATCTTTTATGTGAAAATATGAAAAATAATAATTTTTGGAATTTAAAATTTGGTTTTAGTTGACTTGGTTCAACATTTTGAGTGAACGGACCCGGATCCGTATTTTGACGATCCCGAGAGGTCCGCAGTAAAATATGGGACTTGGGCGTATGCTCAGAATTGTATTACGAGGTCCCTAGCCTTAGAAATCAATTGTTGAAAGAAATTATTTTGCTGGATTTTTAATGAAATGAAGAAATGAATTAATAATTGAAACCATTGGTATCGGGTCCGCATTTCAGTTCCGGAGCCCGGTATAGATTTGTTATAGTATTTAAGTACTATCTGTGAAATTTGGTGAGAATCGGAGTTGATTTAACATGATTCGGACGTCTGGTTGAGAAATAGTGAAAGTTAAGTGTTCTTGAGAAAAATGATGAGTTTTGAGGTAAAATTCATAGTTTTAGATGCTATTTTCATGATTTGATCTCACGAGCAAGTCTGTATGATGTTCTTAGACTTGCGTGCATGTTTGGTTTAGAGCCCCGGGGGCTCGGGTGAGTTTTGGATAGGCTACGAGATGTTTTGAACATGTTAAAGTTTGTTGTTTTATTTGTTTCTGGTGCACAGGCGAAGTGCTTTTCGCGTTCGCGTTGTATCATTCGCGAACGTGTAGAGTATAGGTGAACTGGGGAAATTATTTTCTTTGCGAACGCGGAGCTCAGGACGCGAACGCGAAGCACTGGTGGGTTAAAGCTTCGTGAACGCGTTCTGGCCCACGCGAACGCGATGTGTAAGTGGTCCTGGGGAAGGAGGAGCCCATTTCTCCTATGAGAACGCGGCTAGGTGACCGCGAACGCGAAGGTCATTGGGCCTGACCCATCGCGAACGCGGCAGGCCCATCGCGAACGCGATGAAGGCCTGCCCAGTCATATAAAAATAGTTATAAAACTCGGGCAAAACCTATTTTTCATCTATTTTCGAACTAGAAAGACCTACAGGCGATTTGCTTCACACAAATTCATCCCTAAAGTGTTGGTAAACAATTCTAAACTCTTCTCTTTCAATTACCCAATGTTTCTTTTCAATAAAAAATTAAGAATTTTCATGGTAGAAATTGGGGTTTTGGGTAGAATTAGAGAATTTTGTAAAAATCAAATTTTTGACCTCGAATTGGGGTCGGATTTCGAAAGTAATAGCATATTCGGGCTCGGGGGTGAATGGGTAAACAAAATTTGGTCCCAACCCCGAGTTTGAACCACGCGGGCCAAGGGTCGGTTTTTAACTTTTTTTGAGAAAACTTAGGAAAACAATAATTTTTCAGTAAAGTTAGTTCCTTTAGCATAAATTAATGATATTAAACTAATTATCATTAGATTCAAGCGGGCTAGAGGCGGATTTGAAAGGAAAAGCGTTAATTGAGCAGTGAGTGGCTTGCGAATTTGAGGTAAATATTTGGTTTAACCTTGACTTGAAGGATAGGAATCCCTAACTTAATTGCTATGTGAAATTGCATGTGTGCGGTGTATAGGTGAGGTGACGAGTATCTATGCACCCCCAAATTATCTGTTTAACATGATCCCTTTCCCCGTTTCCAATTATTTTCTTCCGGGCTTAATTGTTTCATGATCATTGATGTTTATATGTCGATTTGGATTCGTTAACTTATTGTTAAGTATTGTTTCAAGTATTTTGGAAGTGTTGGCTGTTATTTTGGTTTTGTTATGTTACATAAGGATTGAGTTGGATGTCAGTATTACAATATGTATATAATTTCCGGTTGGTTTTGTTGTGAAATGATAATTGATGACGTTTATGAGTTTTACAACTTCTGTTTAGAATTGTTGATACAAAAAAAATGTTGTGAAAAGCTTGGCCTGAATTGAAAGTTTTCGTAAATAAACTGATATGATATGTCTGGTGGGAGTGGGTTGCACGCTGCCACAAGGAGTGATAAGAGTGGACAGGTGGGATCGGGCTGCACGCCGCAACAGGAGAAATAAGGGTGATATATATATATATATATATATATATAGGGAGGAGCAATAAGGGTGGACATGTGGGAGCGAGTTGCGCGCCGCAATAAGGAGCGATAAGGGAGAATAATTATGTTTTGCTGATTTTCAAAAATAAGGATTTGGAAAACTCCGGTTTTATTTAAAAAGTTTTCATACTCTGATTTTTACTGTGATTTAAATCGAAACTTGGAAATTTTGAGGAGTTGATTTAACTGATATCTGAAAAGAATTATCCTGTTATTTTTATTTACTGTTGCAAGTTACTGGTTATTTAGTTTATTATTATTATTATTATTATTATTATTATTATTATTATTATTTCTTGCTTGCTTTATTATATGTTTTTCACATGTTATATTGTTAATGCCCCGCCGTAGCCTCTTCACTACTTCATCGAGGTTAGGCTCGACACTTACTCAATACATGGGTTCGGTTGTACTGATACAACACTCTGCACTCTTTTGTGCAGATCCAGGTACTGACTAGAGTTAGGATATTTTAGTAGTTGACATCATCATTCGGAGACACGAGGTAGATCTACTGTCGTCCGCAGATTCCTGGAGTCTTCTCTTAATTTTATAGACACTATTTTTATTTCATCCAAAACAGATACATAATTCTTTAAGCCATTATTTGTAGTATTCTTAGTGGTTCGTGAATTGTTACACCAGACCCTGGGGTAGTCTTATAGTTATATATTAATTCGTGGTTCAGCTTATTTATTCGTTTATTATTTTATTCGTGAATTTATGCATTGGAATTAATAAATTTAGTTTATATCTTAATTGTCCTGTTACAATTAAATAGACTTTAATAGAAATTAATTAATAAGTTCTAACATTGGATTGCCTAGCAAGTGTGGTGTTAGGCGTCATCACGATCCCTAAGGTTGGGAATTTGGGCCGTGACACCCCAGTTCGCCGGGAGTCTTGGTAGATGGATTGTATTAGTGATTTTTTGACAACACGATTCAAAATTGATGCCGGAATCGTGTTTATGATTTTTATGTTGTTGCCTCGATCTTTTGGAAGATTAAATGCAAAATCTGAATCAACTTTTTTGTTTTACATTTTGTGTTTATTAATTTTGATAAGGAGGGATTTTGACTGCTTATTTTCTCTTTTTACTTATGTTTTAGTTCAAAAATGCTTAAAGGTATTCCCGAGAACTAATGAAATGTGCTTTCTTGCAGGAATATTGGGAAACGATCCAAAGAAGTGAAAATCAACTCACAAAGGAGTAAAATTGGACAAGGACCAAAACAACGCAAAAAAGGCCAAAGTGTGGACCGCACAATTCTGTGTGCGGCCACAAACTCTGAAGAAGCAGTGACAGATTTTCTTCACAGAGTGCAGACCGCACAATTATTGTGTGGCCGGAGAAGACTAGATTCAGAGACATGTGTTTTTGGGAGCTTGAAGATGTGCGGACCGCACTATTATTGTGTCGTTGCAGGATGCCAAAGTGCGGCCACACTCATAAATGTGCGGTCCGCGGAAAGAAGCCCAGTTCCAGTCCAAGATCAAGAGTGCAGCCGCACTCAGAAATGTGTGGTCCGCACAATTAGAGGAAGTGCATCCGCATCCTAGTTTTATGCGACCACAGAAAGCCAACCTGACTAGTCAGCCTCAAAATGCGGACCGCACAACCTTCGCAGGGGTAATTTTGTCAGATATTTTTAGTTGGGTATAAATAGATTTTTTTGTCATTTTTAGGCTAACTTTTTGTGCACCTGAGTTTAGGGAGCCGTTTTTGTTTAC
Source organism: Nicotiana knightiana (assembly GCA_005239525.1). Taxonomy (NCBI): domain Eukaryota; kingdom Viridiplantae; phylum Streptophyta; class Magnoliopsida; order Solanales; family Solanaceae; genus Nicotiana; species Nicotiana knightiana. Next base: position 11,174 of record MDKJ01367710.1, read on the forward strand.
TGTATTAGGTAACTTTGTACTAGTTTGGTATTTTAACATTAGATTTTATGCTATTAATCTTATATTATGAATTTTATCTTAGATTATTCTTTAATTTCTTCATTTTCCATGAGTAGATAAACCCTTAGTTAGGGTTGTGACCCTACCCTAGTATGGATACTTAATGGGTGATTGATTTAGGCTTTATTTATGATTGGGTATACGATATTTAACTTAGTTCTTGCTTGAATTCAAGAATTAATGGTTGCAAATATTGATTCATGCCATATTGACTTAGTCTCTACTTGAGAAAGTGAGACTAAGTCTTGGAAAGCTTGGCTAACAAGAAATTAAGGTGAACTCAAGAAATTGATAGCCCCAATTAAAGAGTCAAATCTAGAGATAGTAAGACCCGACTTGATCATTTATCACTTGTTTCGTGAAATACCTATTTGGGCTTGAGAAAGCCAAATTGGGAAAAATCACTCAAACTACCGAGAGGTATAGAGTGAGTGATCGCGTGTTATTGTATATGATCAACCAAACATGCCCTAAAGCTCTAAATCCGTTAGGTAACCAACTAGGCAGAAGTCGCAACCCTAGATCTTTTATAACTTGAAAAATAACCAAAACCAAATATATTGTCTCTTAGCTTTACAATTATAGTCATTAGCATAAAAGTAGAAGTAGAAATAACAATTGAATATGTGGAAGTGCAATATTGGGCACATAATACACTTACACTAGGTATATACCTAATCCCATATCAAGCTCCCTGTGGAATTGACCCTGAATCGCGTTGGATTTTTATTATTGCATCGACTGCCTCACAACCTCAATTAGTGGTATGAGTTTGGGCGACATCAATTTTTGGCGCCGTTGCCAGGGAGCTTAAAAACGAATTTAGCTATATATTTAGTTTCTTGTGTGACTTGTGTTTCTTCCTTCCGAGTTACTAATTTTGTTTGTGAATTGATTATAAGTACAAAAATGGCTCTCAACAATTATCCTCTCGGGAATTTTCCATTGGGGGAGGAAGTGAACGATGATCAAGGTGATGAGATTCCTCTTGAACCTCAAGTGAATAGGCGAGGCCAACTGCCTCATGATAATATTCCCGTCCCTACCTTACCTCGACCAAGAGCGGCTGCACACTGGGTGTTGCCGAACGAAGGTTATATTAGCACCATAGTCCCGCCCCGCATCAGGGCGGTCAACTTCCAGATCACCAATGTGATGCTTACACTGCTTGAGCAATGGGGATTCTTCAGCGGGGCTCTGATTCAAAATGCTTACAAGCATCTCAAAGGGTTTGTGGATACTTGTTGGGGGAGCAAACAAACCAATGTTTCCGAGGATGCGCTCCGGTTGAGGCTATTTCCCTTCTCTCTTCGGGGAAAGGCATTGGTCTGATTAGAAAGATTTCCCAATCATTCCCTCCTTACATGGGATGAGTTGGCGGAAAAATTCATTGCCAAATTATTTTCTCCGAGGCATATGGCTACACCTCGGGATAACATTCTTTCGTTCAAGCAAGAACCCAATGAGCCCTTGCACGAGATTTGGGAGAGAACTGAGGCCATGATCCAACAAACCTTCTACAGGGGGATCAACACAACAAATCAATGTGTGGTAAATCAACTCGCTGGTGGGAACTTCATGACAATGCCATATGCCGAAGAATGTGTAAAATTTGGATGAAATGGTGGATACTTCCTCGGCATAGCAAAGTAGAGCTAATGTTCCTCAAGGTGACCCCAATGTCATTTACCTACACAAAGAACTACATAATCACGGGCAACCAATTGCCGAGTTGACAACCACAATGAATCAATTGGCCAAAGCTCAACTTCAAAAAGTTCAAGGTCTTAAGAAAGTGAATTCAATGGAAGGTGTGAATATGATGATGAATGAGAGACGGAAAAAAGGTCAACAAGTGCAAAACCGTCCGGAACAATTTGTGCAAGATGATAGTGGGTATGACCAAGGTGATTCATACAATGAGCAAGAAGAAGAAGTGCAATATGTCAACAACCGCCAAGGTCAAAGGAATAATTCACAAGGCCCGAATCAACAACAATGGCGTTCTCAAGGAAACCAAGGAAATTGGAACAATCAAAACCATCAAGGCAATTGGAGTGGTGGTAACAATAATCAAGGCAATTGGAACAACAAAAATAATCGAGGAAATTGGAATAATCAAGGAAATTGGGGTAGAAATAATCAAGGTTACTTTGGAGGCAACAACCAAGGGGGTTGGAATAATAATAACCAAGGAAATCGGGGTCGGGCTTTCAAAGGCCCCCGATGTATCAACAACCAAGCAACTCGCCTCCTTATCCGTCCCATGGTTCTAGTTTGTCCAATAATGAGATGGGATGAATTGGAAGTATGTTCAAACAAACGATGGAGAAAAATGCCGACTCCAATGCTCAACTAGCCTCTCACAACACTTCAATCCGAAATTTGGAGGTTCAACTAGGGAAAATCTCGCAAGCTTTAAACACTCGTCCTAACAGGGCATTACCTAGTGATACTGTGGTGAACCCGAAGGGTGGGAACAATACGGGACATGCCATGGCCGGAACCACACGGAGTGGAAAAAGTGGGAAGGCAACAACCTCAAACCAAAGAAGAGTTGTGGATGATGATGTGGTGATTCAAAAAGATGAAATTCCAAGCAATGTGGTTCAAGCTAATGAAGACGTGAGAAGTGATATTTATGAAAATATGAGGGAGACACAAGAAGAAGTTAACCCAGCTAGGGAACATGTGATCGACATACCGGAACCGGTAGTGCTAAAGGACAAGGCACCAATGACAAGGTCTCCTCCTCCATATCCTCAAAGGCTCGCCAAGAAAAATAGTGAGAACCAATTCTAGAAGTTTATTGACATGATGAAGAGCTTATCCATTAATGTGTCGTTGGTTTAGGAGTTGGAACAAATACCCAGTTATGCAAAGTTCATGAAGGATTTTTTAAGAAAGAAAAGATCAATGAATTTCGAGACTATCAATGACACATCAAGAAAGTGCTATTATGCACTCAATGGCTCCGAAATTGTAAGATCCCGGCGCTTTCACAATCCCTTGCACTACTGGGAGAACTGAATTTTCCAAAGCTCTATCTGATTTAGGAGAAAGTATCAACTTGATGCCCTACTCTGTGTTCAAAAATTTGGGAATTGGGCAACCAAGACCCACGTCTATGAGGTTGCAAATGGCTGATCGGACTATGAAGAGACCATTGGGTATTATTGATGATGTGTTGGTTCGTATTGATAAGTTCATCCTTCTGGCGGACTTTGCAATTCTTGATTGCGAGGTTGACTATGTGGTGCCTATTATCTTGGGTAGACCTTTCCTTGCTACGGGGAAGGCTCTTGTTAATGTGGAAGCCGGTGAGCTCACCTTTCTGGTGGGCTTTGTGGACTTAGTGACCGAAGTGATTGTTAATGATGCTAGTGATGTGATGAATGTTGATGATACCTTGGAAGCTGTGTTACTTAATCATGATGAGGAGGAGGAAGGAAGTCTATGTGGAGTGTGTAAATGCATTACAAGGAATGGGGTCGTACACTTATGAAACCCCGGAAGTTGTCCTTAGATCTTGAGAACTGGAAGACTCCTCCAACAAAGCCCTCAATCGAGGAGCCTCCCACTTTGGAATTAAAGTCATTGCCTCCACATCTCAGATATGAGTTTCTTGGGCCATGTTCTACTTTACCTATTATTTTTTCCTCTTGCTTGACTAACGTGCAGGTAGATTCTAGTTTGGCGGTGCTCCAAAAGAGGAAGAAAGCTATAGGATGGACATTGGCGGATATTCGGGGTATAAGCCCCTCCTTTTGCATGCACAAGATTATTTTGGAGGAGGATAATAAACCCTCCATTGAACATCAAAGAAGATTAAATGAAGCAATGCAAGAGGTGGTGAAGAAGGAGATCATAATATGGTTGGATGCCGGGGTTGTTTACCCTTTTTCAGATAGCTCGTGGACCTCTTCAGTGCAATGTGTCCCAAAGAAAGGGGGCTGACTGTGGTGATAAATGATAAGAATGAGTTGATCCCTACAAGTACATTCACCGGAAGGAGAGTGTGCATGGATTATAGGAATCTCAACAAAAGTCACTCGAAAAGATCATTTTCCGCTTCCATTTCTTGATCAAATGCTTGATAGGTTGGTCGGACGTGCTTTTTATTGTTTCCTTGATGGATATTCCGGCTACAATCAAATTTTTATTGCTCCTAAGGACCAAGAGAAGACTCACTTGTCCCTATGGTAAGTTTGCATTCTCACGGATGCCATTTTGGTTATGCGATGCATTGGTGACTTTTCAACGGTGTATGATGGCCATCTTCACCGACATGGTGGGGGATTATCTTGAGGTCTTCATGGATGATTCTTCCGTGGTGAGGAATTCTTTTGCTGAGTGATTGGACAAGGTATTGTCAATATGTGAGGAAACAAACTTGGTTTTGAATTGGGAGAAGTGTCACTTCATGGTCGAGGAAGGCATAGTCCTCGACCACAAAATTTCAAAGCATGGTATTGAGTCGACAAGGCCAAAATTTAGGTGATCTCGAAACTCCCTCCCCCTACATCCGTGAAGTGAGTGAGGAGATTTTTGGGTCATGTGGGTTCTATCACAAATTCATAAAGGACTTTCCTAAGGTGGTAAACCCCGTGTAAACTTTTGGAGAAGGATGCCAAGTTCCATTTTAACGAAGATTGTATGAAGCCATTCGAATTGCTCAAGTTCAAGTTGACTACTACTCCTATTACCACCACACCGAATTGGAGCTTTCCTTTCGAGCTCATGTGTGATGCAAGAGATTTGGCGGTTGGAGCGGTGTTGGGGAAACGTATCAAAAAATCTTCCATTCGGTCTACTATGCTAGTAAGACAATGAATGATGCCCAAGTCAACTACATAGTGACCAAAAAAGCGATCCTTGCTACTGTTTTTTCTATGGAGAAATTCCGCCCGTACTTGATGGGTACAAAGGTGATTGTTCACGCCAACCATGCGACACTTTGATATTTGATGATCAAGAAAGATTCTAAAGAAAGACTAATGCGGTGGGTGCTTCTTTTGCAAGAATTTGATCTAGAGATTCAAGACCACAAGGGTAGTGAAAACCAAGTGGTGGACCTCATGTCTTGTTTGGAGGAGGAGGGGAGGCCACATGATGTCCTTGAGATAAATGATTCATTTCCCGACGAGCAACTCTTAACCATTTCTATGACCGGGATGCCATGCTGCCGATTTAGACAATTATCTTGTGAGTGGCATTGTACCGAATGAGTTCTATTCAAACCAAAGGAATAAGATCAAACGGGATTGCCTTGACTATTATTGGGATGAACCTTATCTCTTCCGAATTTGTCCCGATGGTGTGATTCGAAAATGTGTACCGGAGGAAGAACAAGTGGACATTCTTGAGGCTTTCCACCCTTCGCCATATGATGGTCACCATGGTGGAACTAGAACGGAAACAAAAGTGTTGAGTTGTGGATTCTATTGGCCTGCTCTTTACAAAGACGCTAGTGATCTCGTCAAGCGTTGTGATGAATGTCAAAGGTCCGGTAGGATTTCTAAGAAAAATGATATGCCCCTCACCACAATCTTGGAGATTGGAATTTTTATGTGTGGGGAATTGATTTGATGGGTCCGTTCGTGAGCTCTTGTGGATTATGTGTCAAAGTAGGTGGAAGTCGTGGCTTTTCCCAACAATGAAACTCGAAGTGTGGTGGCATTTTTGAAAAAGAACATATTCACGAGGTTTGGTACTACAAAGGCCATTATTAGTGATGGGGGATCGCACTTTTGCAACAAAGATTTTGATACCTTACTCACAAAGTATGGTGTCACTCACAAAATATCGACCCCCTATCATCCTCAAGCAAGCAGGCAAGTTGAAGTCTCCAACCGGAAGATCAAGAGTATTTTATCAAAGACCGTGAATGCCAACCCGACGGATTGGTTGAAGAAACTTGATGATGCTCTTTGGAATTATAGGAAAACTTACAAAACACAGATTGGTATGTTTCCGTATCGGTTAGTGTTCGGGAAAGCTTGTCACCTATCGGTGGAACTTGAGCACAAGGCTATGTGGGCATTGAAGAAGCTTAATCTTGAATGGGATGTCGCCGCCAACTTAAGGGTGGCACAATTGAATGAGCTCGATGAATTCTGATTTCATGCATATTCAAGTTCGTCCTTATACATGGACAAGATAAAGTATCTCCATGACAAATACATCCAGAACAAGGAGTTAAAAGAAGGTGATATTGTGCTATTGTTCAATTATCAGTTGTGGATGTTTTCGAAAAAGTTGAAGTCCAAGTGGAGTGGTCCATTTGAGGTTGTGCATGTGACACCTTTTGGTGCATTAGACTTGAAGAACAAAAATGATGAAGTGTTTAGAGTCAATGGTCACCGGGTGAAACATTATCTTGGCAAGGTTGATGATGGCGAAGTTATGGCGTTGATTCATTTCAAGTGATTGACAGTAACATGTGTCGTACCCCAACCTTAAATCAGGCGCTTCTTGGGAGGCAAACAATGTTTCTTTTCATTTTTCATCTTCTTCCTTTATAGATAGGGTTTGTATTGAGCTAACTGGTTTTGAAGTGAATTGCAGGAATGAGTGTGCATTGCAGGGACTGTAATTGAAAAAATTGGCCAACTGTTGAAATTATGCAGACCACACAAAAATGATTGCAACCACAGAGAAGACTTTGCGACCGCACAATTCTTTGTGCGGCCGCACACCTGGAGACCCAGGACAATATGTGGCCGCACACAAAAATTTGCGGACGACACAAATTTCTGCGGCCGCTTTCACTTTTGTGCGGACTACAGAAGATCAGTTCAAGTGCAGGTAAAGAGTGCGGATCACACTCAAAATTGTGCGACCGCACTCATCTCTCTTTTTGACCGACTGGGTCAAACTATAAATAGGTCTTTTCAACACTATGCACACTTTATACTCTCTGAACTCCTAATCCCTAAGCAGACACTGTGCACTGAAAACAATTCACATTCTTCACTCGCAATCAATTCATCAAGTTAGATTCTCGCCTGCATCATTCATCACTGGTATGTTCAATCCACGTAGATGTTTTTCCATTTTCTTAATTTTGTTTGTTTTCTTTGATTAGTTTAGTTATTTTTAGGCCTAAAAATGTCCAATTTTCTTAAAATGCATATGAGTAATTTCATATATGTTCATTAGGGACTGGGTAGACCATTAATCATGTTAATTTGTGCATACCATGTCTAATTTGTAAAAAATGCATGAACACTAAAAATTCACTGCCGTAAATGTTCAAACTATGCGTCCGCACACAAATTTTTGTTGTTTGTAGACCACTTAATTAGGGCAAAATGGTTTTTGAAATGTGCGGACCGCACTCAAAATTGGCGGTCCGCAAAAATTTTATGTGGCCACATGAAAACATGTGCGACCGCACTTTCGAACTACACAGAACTAGTATCTCAGGATGGTTTTATACGGCCGCACTTAGTCGTGCAGTCCACACTTCAGGTTGTGCGGTCGCACTCATAATTATGCGGTCCGCACTTCGGGGTGTGCGGCTGCACTGTAAAATTATGCGGTCCGCACATGACAGTTTGTTGCCGCACTCAAAATTGTGTGGTCCCCACTGTCTCATCTGTAAACTGTTGTCCTGCAACTGTTATGCTATTGTTTGAATTATTTTGAACTCCAACTAACTTTTATGCCTTGTATTGTAGACAATGGTTAGATCACGTGGTAGAGGGGAGACATCCAAAGGGAGAGGTGAATCCTCCCCAGGCAGAGGAAAAGGCACTCACCCACTGGGAGTGCAATCCAAGACAATTTCTAAAAAGCCAACCACCGAAAGAGGAAGGGCCACAAAGCCCTCAGAATCTAGTTTTTATGCCCCATCTAGGGAACCCTCTGAGGGTCATTCAATGGAGGTCAGCCTGAGACCCAGTCCCAACCACCCCAACCCACTGGGCGTTATCCGTTGCGCAACAAACCCTCCACTACAACTAGTTCTTCTGAGGGTTCTAAGGCGGGTAGCCAACGTTCAGAGCCCTCCTTTACACCTACTCCTCCGGCACCAGTGGAGATTGATGATGATGATGATAATGTCCCGGATGATGGTAGATGGGGGGGGGGGGATACTCGTGTAGGCGGCCTAGAGAGGTAAAAGAAGAAGGAAGTCTAGGAGGATCAATTCGTGAGCTTGGCAGCCTTCACAAGGTTCCAAGAATATTGGCCCCAGCGGTCGCTCACACTTGAGTGACAGTTCTTAATGAAGGATTTGGATATTCACAATCCAAATGTCCTTACACAGTTTCGGGAGAGAAAGGGGTAGAAGTGGTTCACCCACAGTGTCATCGATGCAAATGAGCACTTGGTTAGGGAGTTCTACACCAATGTGGCTCACATCAAGAAGGGACGAAAGTGACAAAAGTGACAAAAGTGAGGAATTTGAAAGTCCATTTTGACTCGTGCATTTAGAACACTTATGTGGGCTTTGAAGTGGTAGAGGCAGTCCAATATTTGGAAAAAGCTAGAAATGGGTGATGTAGCTCGCCCGTGGCTAGCCAAATGTTAGCTGCTACAGGACCACCACCACCATGGATTACAACAGAAGTTCCTATCCTCCGGGCCACCCTAAATTTTGAAGCTAAAGGGTGCAGACCTTCGTGTGTATCCGTATTGATCCGAATTTGAATAATCACAATCTCCCACTTCCTCGGGCAGTTCTGGTGGTTTCTATTATGGCGGGGTACCCGATCAAAGTGGGTTCCATCATGTCAACCAATATCACATTAGCTATCCGAAAAAGTGAAAAATCCTACCCTTATCCAAACACCCTAAATGAGTGTTTCAATGATGCAAAGGTGGAGCCGAGGCCATATGATACAAAAGTAAGGTACAAGAAGCCCTTCTCATGGTACCACATGCAGGGTGCGGACAACCTCAAGTTCAAGGGTAAGGCCACTACCACTACCACCGTTGGTCAGTCTGATGAGCCATCGATGGTGGGTTCAGAATCTGTTGCAGAGAAATCAACATCTACCATGCCTTCCACAACAGTCGGGCCTTCTATCGGGACAACCGCCATACCACCACCTTCATCTTCTAGGCGACTAGGTTTAGTTCCAGTGCCAGCCTCATCCACTTATCCGCTCACTGTGCTGCGAGTCTCCCAGACTTTGGCGAGCCTCAACAACTAGATACAGACAACCACTTCTAAGTTTTCTGACATATCCCGTATTGTTACAACACAATCCTCTACCCAGAAATACCACAGGTCCCTCCGTCAGTGGAGGAAACGTTGAACAGGATTCTGGATAACCAGAAGACTATTATGGACACATTTGTGGCTCACGAGGGAGCTATTTAAGGAGTTGTCCAAGCAGGTGAAGAAAATGAGAAAATCCCAGGCTTCAAAGAAATCAGTGGGGAGCTTTAGAAAGGAGGTGAAAAAGCTAGCAGCAGCGAGTGATTTTCCATTGGACTTACTGATGGAGACAAATCCATCAGTACTAGCAGACCCAGCAGCACCATTAGCAGAGGCACCCGTTGGCTAGTCTTATGAGCTAGATCTTGCTGCCCCCACTGCTGAGGAGCTGCTTCAGATGCTCACCAACCCTAATGTCCCTCATTCCGGTGATGATGAGATACAATTGGAAGAGATCGAGGGTGGTGATGCTGCCAGTCACCCTGAGACCACATAGGGAGTTTTCTCTACTCTCTACCCTCTCTTGTTTTGATTTTGCTAAGCATTGAGGACAATGCTTGTTCTTATTCAAGGGGTGGTCTATTTTGGTTGATGTTGGATGACTTTGATGACATTTGGCCTGTATTAACTTTAATACCCTTTTTATTTTATTTTTATTTTTATTTTATCCCTCATTATGTATATATTCATCCCTCTTGTATATATTCTATTCCCCTCTGTCTGTATATTTATTTGTCTTACTTTCAATAGTTTATTTCATAGCTTCTTCATTTTGTTTTCTTAATAGTATAGTTTCTTAGTTACTTCACTAGATTCTTTTTTGATTTACTAGCTTCTTTTTTATGTTTATGTGAACAATAAGTCTTTAGTTTTCTTAATGCCACGGTTCTTTCAAAAGGTGGGTCTTGTGTGAACTGGGTGTCTCTTCCCAACGATGGATGGCGTGACAACCTTCTTATGGGATCGAGTCAGTTTTTAATGTTTAGGTAGAAACAAGTAGTATTAATGAATAAATAGGGTCAAGCAAGTTTCACTTGGTACCGACACACTTAACTACGCACTTGTCACGACCCAATTAAGGATCATGACCAGCACCTAGGAGCAAATGCCCCAAAGTAAGCCTCATCGATATTTTACAGAAAATCGAACAGAGTATCTCCTGTTTTTGGACTATCCCAAAATTTTCCTGTCTCAAATCAGTAACCAAACATCTTAATAGCAATTCAAATGACAATGACTTTATCAATAACCAAAATAAATATCTATCTTTAACAGTCCACCCACTAACAACTAGAAATACTACTTTATCTCCAAATTTGATAAGAATGAGTGATACTCAACATAATTCTATAATAATAAAGATACTCAAGACACTAAAAGAATGACCATGGAGCGACTCTAAGAGTTAAAAAAAGGGACCATAACAATTTATAAAATCTCCGCCCACGCGAACAAGTGCGAGGCTCACCAAGAACTATCAACCTGTGCGCTCTAATTAACGAAATCCTCGCCCGTGTCAATTGTTGTCTCTGTAAAAAAAATTAGCATGAGTCGCTAGCTCAATGAGTAATAACACTTAACCACAACCGTTTTTATTGGGGACAAGTCAGAAAACATTCTAGTATATCAAATCGAAAATAACATAAAAATGCCCTTCCAGAAACAATAAATAATTTCCAGTCTCATCATGTTTTTCTTTTAGTATAATACAATAAAAAATTCAATAATAAGCTCTGTAACCACTATATAATATCAATATTCATATTTTGGGATGTTTCAATGAACGAATCATGTAATCGGTATAACGGTGGACTTCTTCACAAGAAGTGAAATATAATGGTAGTCCCTACTCGAGGAAATCGGTAACAGTATGCTAGTTCTACCTTCCCACTAGCGAGGGTTGTAATGGTAATCGGTAATTACAAGGTGCACCAGGTCTAACGAACCCACCATTAGCTACGGGATCCTTCAAAGTCTACTCTCATTTATACTTGTCTCTGTATCTGTATATACTCATAGGAAAATATTTTAAAACAATATAGGGTATTTCGGTTCTTATAAAATCATGTAAATTTCTTTTCGATAACAGTAAATTCAAGTATCGGTAAAACATATCTAGTGAAACAAGAATATTTAAAACAACGATAATCATCTCAAATAACTATTTCGGTATCATATCGAATAAAAGACTTGTCCCACATGCAACTCAAAATAATCGGTAACATATTCATATAAAAAATCATGTGTAAATCATGGAAGTTATGAAAACACAAATTGCGGTAAGATTACTACTCACAGTACTGGTGCCAAAATACCAAATGCTTCACCTCGAGCAATTCGTACAAATTCCTCCAATCAATCTATAATTACATAATATTGGTCTCATGTTAATTTCCTCATTTAGGCTAAATCCATCACTTATTTAGAATACCAAATCCTCCGAGTTTTATATTTTATCATTAATTCGCCGAATTATATTTACCCAGGCTAAGAGTATTTTAAATTAGTCCGAAATATTTTAAATAAAAAGGTATTTATATGGTTTATTCACTATACTATTCATTTTTCTTAATCGTGTGCATAAATTGAAACTGAAATACCCGTATTGTCCATAATATTCCTTCTTAATTGGTACTTATTTTTTGTACTCAATACTACACTTACCACATTCAAACCCACATTTGATATTGTCATTGCAATATAGTTAAATACCAAAACTCAATCCTAACTTAATTTACACCTAACAAAGATCATATATAATGAGTCTGGTTTAAGTACAAATACATCAATACCCTTCTTTTTCCAAGTGAATTTATCCTACAGTAACATCTACCAACTTCCAATTGCATGATTTTCCCAGAATAACTCTTATGGGTATTTAATTTCTTATACCTTGTGAACCCTTCAATATATGAACTGAGATAAAAAGAATTACCAGAAGAAAACACCCAGATGAGAAATTCGAGTATTACTGTCACGACCCAAAATCCTAACTCAGGTCGTGATGGCGCCCAACAGCAGGGTCGGGCAAGCCAACGCTCATTTTACTAAGCGTTATTTCTTGTTTGATAAAACATTTCAACATATACCAAGTTTTTAAAGCTTAAAACATAAATCAAAAAGGACAATTAGCCAGTTTTAATCAAAAGCAGTCATAAGGAGGTGTGAGCCAATATATATACAGACCCGTAATCCATAATAACTATCACGTGTGTGCCAGGAACTATTGTCACAAGTCCTACGGGCATACTTACAGAATATACTAAAGATATAATATACAGTCCCACTGTCTGAAAGAAATAGACGGGAAATAAGCAAAAGAAACTCCATGGTGCTGCCGAGGATCGTCAGGAGAAGCAGCTCACCGTGACGTCCGGTCCAACTATGATCAGAATCGAGCTCCGGTCTGATAACCAAATGCACCAGCCTCAGAACCTGTACAATTAAGTACATAAGCGTAGCATGAGTACATAAACAAATATGTACCTAGTGAGTATCCTGCCTAACCTCGAAGAAGTAGTGACGAGAGGTCGACTTGACACTCACTAAGGTCCAACAAAATAATTAAACAAGATATGATATCAGTAATAGGCATAAAAGGATGATAAAAACAGTAAACATTAAAGATAACTGTAATTCAAATAAATACTGGAAGCAAATAGACAATTACTACTTCATTTTTTCTCCTTTTAAAAATATCTGCCCATTCAATATCCATAAAAGAAAATTATTAACAATTTAGCATGCGCATACAGGATAAGGACAACCGGCCTGAGCCATCATAATAATCATATTTGTGCACTGCCACGGGTCGAATGGCCCGAACCATAATATATCTTTCAATCTCGTCGTGACGTACGGCCCGCTCCCATGAGAGTGGGGGAAATAACACTCTGCTCGCGGAATGTAAATTGCGAAGCGGTCACATGCACACACAATCCACACATTATTCTTTATAAATTACTTTTAAGTGAACCATTCCTAAATTTCTCAAATTCCATGATCTTAGGGAAACAACCCGCATGTGACATTAATTCATTAACCATATAGTTCATTTCAAGGAAAAACACAAGGCATGGTGTAGGCCTAACTACCCGGACATAACAATAATAGTCGCTACGTACGGACTCTCGTCACCTTGTGCGTACGTAGCCCCCACAAACATTAGCACATAACCATTTAAATCACCTAGGGAGACAGTTCCCTCTTACAAGGTTAGAAAGGAGACTCACCTCGCGTCGAACCTACTCCCAGGGTCAAGAATGCGCCCGACACTCCGAACTCGTCACCCAAGGACTCGAAACTAATCAAACGTTACACAAATATATCAAATTATACTCAAAGCATGGAATTCACCTACTTATTTAGTCAATTCATAATTCTTGAAGAAATCCCAAAATCTACCCCTAGGCCCGCATGCTCGGATTTCGAAAATTCTCGAAGGAAACACTCACCCATAACCTAAGGATCGTTAATATACGATTTTTGTATGATTTAATAGCCAATTCACGGTTAATTATCTAAATTCTCGAAAACCCTAGGTTACTACCCAAATCCTTAATTTCCCACTAATTAGGTAGTTGAATTCAACTAGGAATTCATGCATTAACTAACTTTAGGATAGAATTCACTTACCTTTTAGTAGCTAGGTTGTGGAACTCTTTTCCAAGCTCTCAAGATCGTCTATGGTGGAAGAAAATGGAGTGAAAATGGAATAATCCCGCATTTAAAGACCTTACTGCCTACAGGGGTTTCCACACCTGCGACTCGACGACCGCACCTGCGGTCTCGCACCTACGAGAAAGGACTCGCACCTGCAGAAGAGGGGCAAGGGGCCTGGCCTCGCACCTGCGGGCAGGAGTCCGCACCTGCGGATCCGCACCAGTGGGGAAAGGGACCGCACCTGCGAGAATTGGGCAGCCCATCCGGGGGTCGCACCTGTGAGGCTGGGACCGCAGGAGCGGTCCCGCACCTGCGACTGGACAACCGCACTTGCGGTCACACCAGAACAGGTGCACAAGAAGTTGCTTCAGCTGGTTTTTGGCCTCGTTTGGTGCTCGAGAGGCACCTGGGCCCACCCGAGCCTCCGTACAAATATACCAACAAGTCCCAAATCATAATACGGACTCGCTCGAGCCTTCGGAACACCCAGAACAACGCTAAAACTCAAAATCACACATCAAAACCCCTAGAATCAAACTTAGGAACTTTAAGTTTCTTAAATTCGTTAACAATGCGTCGAACCGACCTATATTACTCGGAATGACACCAAATTTTGCAGGCAAGTCATAAATGGCATAACAGAACTATGCAGATCTCAGAATTCTGTTCGGACCTCGGTAACACAAAAACACATCCCAAACCACAATATGAACTTAAGGAAACTCTTATTTCGATATTGGGCGCCGAAACGCTCCCGGGTCATCCAAACCCCATTCTGTACATACGCCCAAGTCCGAAATCATCATTTGAAGCTACTGGAATCGTCGAAACTCAATTCCGAGGTCGTTTACTAAAAATGTTGACCGAAGTCAAACTTCGCCAAAAAGGCCAACCTTAAGGAACTAAGTGTTCCAATATCGCTCTAAACACTTCCGAATCCCGGACCACCCGCCCTCGCAAGTCATAAATCACAATAAGCCGCTATGGGAAATTTCATTTAGGGTAAGGGGGTCCGATAACGCAAAAACGACCGGTCGGGTCGTTACATTCTCCACCTCTTAAACAAACTTTCGTCCTCGAATGGGTCTAGAATCATACCTGAAGTGATGAATAAGTGCGGATATCTGCTTCGCATGTCCTCCTCGGACTCCCAGGTCGCTTCCTCGACTGGTTGGCCCCTCCACTGGACCTTCACCGCAGAAACTCTCTTGGACTTCAACTGGCGATCATGTCTATCAATAATAGCAACTGGCTCATCCTCGTAGCCCAACCTCTCATCCAACTGAATAGTGCTGAAATCAACCACGTGAGAGAAGTCAGTGTGGTACCTCCGGAGCATGGATACATGAAAGATCGAATGAACTCCTGACAAACTGGGAGGTAAAGCTAGCTCATAAGCAACCTCCCCAACTCGCCTCAACACCTCGAAGGCACCTATAAACCTTGGGGCCAGCTTGCACTTTTTCCCGAACCTCATAATACCCTTCATTGGCGAGACCTTCAACAGGACCTTATCTCCCTCCATAAATGTTACATCACGCGCCCTCTGATCCACGTAACTCTTTTGTCTGGACTGTGATGTGCGGATCCTCTCCTGAATCAACTTCACCCTCTCCAAAGCATCCCTCACCAGGTCGGTGCCATATAACTTAGCCTCGCCAGGCTCAAACCAACCGATAGAAGAACGGCATCGCCGACCATACAAAGCCTCAAACGGAGCCATCTTGATGCTGGACTGATAACTATTATTGTAAGCGAACTCGATCAAAGGCATGAACTGGTCCCACTGACCTCCGAAGTCAATCACACATGCCCTGAGCATGTCCTCCAATATCTGAACTGTACACTCCGATCGACCATCAGTCTGAGGGTGAAATGCTGTGCTGAGGTCTATCTGGGTACCCATCTCACTATGAAATGCTCTCCAAAAGTGCGAGGTGAACTGAGGACCTCGATCTGATATAATGGACACCGGCACACCGTGCAATCAGACTATCTCCCGAATGTAGATTTTTGCCAACCTCTCAGAAGTATATGTAGTAGCCACTGGAATGAAATGCGTCGATTTGGTCAATCTATCCACAATGGCCCAAAACGCGTCAACCTTCCGCAGAGTCCGAGGCAACCCAACCACGAAGTCCATAGTGATGCGTTCCCACTTCCACTCCGGAATGGGCATCTGCTGAAGTAGGCCTTCTGACCTATGGTGCTCATACTTAACCTGCTGGCAATTAAGATACCTAGCCACATACTCCACAATGTCCTTCTTCATCCGCCTCCACCAGTAATGCTGCTTCGAATCACGATACATCTTCGTAGCACTAGGATGAACGGAATACCGAGAACTGTGTGCCTCCTCTAGAATCCTCCCTCTCAGGTCATCGACATTAAGAACACATAAACGGCCCTGAAGTCGCATAACACCATCCTTGCCAATAGCAACCTCTTTGGCACCACCCTGAACCACTCTCTCCCGAAGCTCTACCAAGTACGAATCATCAAACTGCCGAGCCTTAATCTCTCCCAATAACGAAGAATGAGCAACCACATGTGCTAAAACTCGGCGAGGCTGTAAAAGGTCTAACCTCACTAGGAAATTAGCCAAGGACTGAATGTCCAAGGCTAGAGGTCTCTCCTCTGCTGCAATGTAAGCCAAACTACCCATACTCTCTGCTTTCCTACTCTGCCTCAAATTAAGGTCCCTCTGCTTAAACAAGTGCTGCAAGCTGCGGTGGTCTGTATAAACCTCACAGGACACCCCATACAAGTAGTGCGTCCAAATCTTAAGAGCATGAACAATCGCCGCCAACTCTAAATTGTGCACAGGGTAATTATTCTCATGAACCTTCAGCTGGTGCGAAACATAAGCAATGACGCTCCCTTCTTGTATCAACACACACCCCAAGCCAATGCGCGAAGCGTCGCAATACGCTGTATACATCCCCGAATCGAAAGGCAATACCATAACCGGTGCTGAGGTCAATGCTGCCTTGAGCTTCTGAAAGCTCGCCTCACACTGGTCGGACCATCGAAATGGGGCATTCTTCTGAGTCATTCTAGTCAATGGAGCTGCAATAGAAGAGAACCCATCCACAAATCGGCGATAATAGCCTGCTAGGCCAAAAAAGCTCCTGATCTCTGTAGCTGAAGTAGGACGCGACCAACTCTGAACTGCCTCAATCTTCTGAGGATCAACCTTGATACCCTCTCCGGATATCATATGCCCCAAGAATGCCACGGAATCCAACCAGAACTCACACTTGGAGAACTTAGCATATAGCTTCTGCTCTCGCAAATTCTGGAGCATAACTCTCAAATGCTGCTCGTGCTCCCCAGGCTACGTGAGTAAATCAAAATGTCATCAATGAAGAAAATGACAAAGAAATCAATATACGGCCTGAACACTCTGTTTATCAAGTCCATAAATGCAGCTGGGGAATTAGTCAAGCCAAAAGACATCACCAGGAACTCATAGTGGCCATACCTCGTACGAAAAGCAGTCTTCGGAACATCTGAGGCCCAAATTTTCAACTAATGATATCCCGATCTCAAATCAATCTTAAAAAACACCTGAGCACCCTGCAACTGGTCAAACAAATCATCGATGCGCGGCAAAGAGTACTTGTTCTTAATGGTGACCTTGTTCAACTGGCGGTAATCAATACACATCCGCGTGGACCCATTCTTCTTCTTCACGAATAGAACTGGAGCACCCCACGGTGATACACTCGGTCTGATGAACCCCTTAGCCAACAACTCCTCAAGCTACTCCTTCAACTCTTTCGGAGCCATACGGTACGGAGGAATAGATATAGGTTGGGTTCCTGGAGATAAATCAATGCAGAAATCAATATCACGATCCGGAGGCATGCCCGGAAGGTCTGAAGGAAATACACCAGCAAATGCTCGAACAACTGGCACTGAATCAATCATCAAAGACTCGGCGGTAGTGTCCCACACATAAGCAAGATAGGCCAGACAACCCTTCTCGACCATATGTCGAGC